>CM069145.1:60474306-60678115 GCA_035221665.1 Okamejei kenojei | reverse complement strand
ACAATTTCACAAGACAAGAAAACAAACAAAAAGACAGAAACAGGCTGTAGGTGCCGCTGCAAACGCTCAGTCGCAGCTCGCCCACGTTCGGAGATCTATTGTAACTGTTAAATTAATTAAGGGTTTGGACAAGCTAGAGACGGGAAAACATGTCACGATTTTGGGAGTCCAGAACCAAGGCACAGTTTAAAAATAAGACCTTTTAGAACAGAGACGAGGTAAACACTTTATCACCCAGAGAGTTGTGAGTCTGGTGAAATTCTCATGCTCAGAGGGCGGTGGAGGCCGGTTCTCTGGATACTTTCAAGAGAGAGTTGGATAGAGGCTCTTAAAGATAGCGGATCAGGGGATATGGTGAGAAACCTGAACTGGGAAATTATCAGCATGATTCACATTGAATCAGCGTGCTGGCTCTGAAGGGGCCTATGGCCTCCTGCCTAGCACCTGTTTGTAAAAAAATAAGCATGAAGAGTACCCTGGCAACCGCGGCCCATCCGCCGTCAGAGGCGCTGACAGCCGGAGACAGAGGCGCCCCAACCGTCCCTCACTCACATCCCGCCCACACCCCGGCTCCGCTCCTCTGGTCGCCTGGCCGCAAGGATCGCCCTCGGGAGGGACTGGAAAGGACGTCGAGGCCAGCGGCGCGGCTGTTCCCCTCCCTGAGCTCCCCACCCTCCCCGCGCCTTGACCGAGGCTCGTCCCGACGGCGGCGACAACGCACCGCCCCACCCCTCCCGCCTCACGTGACCGGGCGACAGACCTCGCATCCCCCACACTGACGGACGCGCAGCGGCCAACGACGTCACACATGGACGCAGTACCAGCCCCCCTCCCTTCGGCCCGCCCCAAATCACAGCCGCGTTCCCGCCCCCAGCGCAGGGGAGCGTCGTCGAAAGGTTCGAGCCTAAAGCCCCCCCCCCCTTTCCCTTCTGACAGACAGCTGTGTCCCGCCATTGGACCGCGCATTCCCAGCCCTAGCAACGGTATTGTCACGGCGCGTCCGGCCCCTCCCCCGCGGCCCTGCACCATGGCTGGGGAAAATAGATAAAGGTCCACGTTTTCCAGGTCGGACACTTGGCTACTTGTCACAACTTTGTTCAGTTGAGAAATGTTCATTCTTCTGATTTTAGTGAAACTATCCCACAACCTACCACCCAATTATTTGATAGCGTTATGAATATTAGATTTCTCTACCTTCAAGTAACCCTTCATCCCCCACTCTCTCTCTCCATCCCTCCCCCACCCAAGTCAAACCAGCTTCAAAAAGTCCATTAGTCCGGTATCTGTACTCGATTTCACCCAGCCCACAGCTAACAATGGCCTTTTTTCCTGTAACCATCGTCATTTTTTTGCGTATCCTTAGTGTCTGCTTTGTTCTGTCATTTTCACACCTCACCCTTCCATATCTCTAGTCTCCCTCTTCCCTGACTCGGTCTGAAGAAGGGTCTCGACCCAAAACGTTACCCATTCCTTTTCTCCAGCAATGCTGTCTGACTTGCTGACGTATTCTGCTTTTAGTGTCCATCCACCTTTTCTCCCTCAATAATCCCTGTGCCCCACCTGAATGGGACCCATTTCCCCTTCCCCTTTCAAAAATATCTCTTTCTTTGGCTTCACATTCTGCTCATCTTCTCTCACAGCCTTTCCTGTTCTCCCCATCTCATGGCCTAGTCACCCATCGCCTCCAATCACGCCCTGCTCCCGCCTCGACTGTATCCATTCGATTACTTACAGTGATGGACACAAAATGTTGGAGTAACTCATTGGACAGCAGCACTCTGTGAGAGAAGGAATGGAAGTCGTTTGGGTCGAGACCCTCTCAGAATGGTTAGCGATAAAGGAAACGAGAGATATAGACAGTGAATAAAGGAGAAAAAGATAAAGAACAATGAATTCAGGATATGCAAAAAAGTAATGATGATAAAGGAAACAGGCCATTGTTAGCTGTTTGTTTGGGTGAAAACGAAAAGCGAATGCGACTTGGTGGGGAGGATGGAAAGACGAGATCTTAGAGAATGGCCGGGCTACCTGAATTTGGGAGAAATCAAATATTAATACCGCAATATAATAAGTTGCCCAAGCGAAATATGAGATGTTGTTCCTCCAATTTACGTTTAGCCTCACTGACAATGGAGTGAGACCGCGACAGAAAGGTCAGTGTGGGAAAGGGAAGGAGAGTTTAAACTGTTTGGCAACTGGTTCATACAGGTTGATTCAGGTGGGCTGAGCAGCGTGTTCCGGAAGGCGATCGCCCAATCTGCGTTGGTCTCCCGCCGATTGTAAGTGGTCCCCAATCCAGAACAACGGATACAGTTGGTTTAGGATGGAGTAGGTGCAAGTGAGGCTTTGTCCCACCCTCACCATCCCTATCCAGCCTTCCTTACCTCCAACTACAATCATACAGAATGAAGGGTCCCGACCCGAACCTCACGTATCCGTGTACTTGCATTAAACAATATAACCCAATATTATGTACCTTACACTGGTGGAACAGCTCGATTGTAATCATGTACTAGGTCCCTTATTCCCGCGACCTGGATACCACGCCACAAAAATCCAGAGGGTGGCGGGCAGTCGAGGCGTGGCGAACAATCTGCCTGAGAGGTTAGAGATGGAGTATTGCAGTCACAATCTTTAAAATGTGTATTGGAACAGGTTCATACATCACAGGAGCAGACTTCCCACCACGGTCTGTCTGTCTTTCCGTAAATTTTTTTGTTATTTTTATGTGTGTTTTTTAAAGTTTTGTGAGTTAATGTTCTCTGTTTTATGTTGGGCGGTGGGGGAGAGGGCCGGGGGAATTTTTTGTTTTCCAATCTCTTACCTTTGCCGGTGATGCAATTGTTTTCCGGATCGTTATCTCCGGTCCGCGTCCTGCGGCCTAACATCATGGAGAAATGGCGACCTTGCTCGGGACTTGACTTGGAACGCCACTCACACCGTGGGGCTGTGGACTTACCATCGGAGTCTGCAGTCCTTGTCAAGAGTTTGGGAAAGGGTATGTACACACGGATCTGGGGTCCTTGTTCACAGTCAATGAAGTAAGCCATGCAGTACAGCAGGGCACTGGAAGAAAGTGAATGCATGTTGGCCTTCATAACAAGAGGATTGCGAACAGGAGCAAGAGATGTCCTTATGCAGTTGTACAGGCACCTAGTGGGGAGTAATTGAGTGCAGTTTTGGGCTCTAATTTGAGGAAGGATATTCTTTGGCGATTGAGGGAGTGCAACGTAGGTTTACAGGTTATTCTCGAATGGTGCTATGGTCAAATGCTGAGAGAATGGATCGGCTAGGCTTTTTACACTCTGGAAGTTTTAGAAGGATGAGAGGGATCTTATTGAAACGTATAAGAATTATTAAGGGTTGGACACACTAAAGGAATGGAGACAATGTTCCGAACGTATGGATGAAGTCCAGAACCAGGGTCCACAGGTTCAGAATAATGGGTAAGCCATTTAGAACGGAGATGAGGAAATCTTTTCCACACAGAGAGTTGTGAGTCTGTGGAATTCTCTGCCTCAGAGGTTGGTGGAGGGTGGTTCTCTGGATGCATCAAGAAGATTTAGACAAGAGCTCTTAAAGCTAGCAGAGTCAAGGGATATGGGGAGAAGGCAGGAATGGATGATTGTGGATGATCAGCCATGTTCACAATGCATGGGGTCGAGGGGCCGAATGGCCTTCTCCTGCACCTATTGTCTATTACTTCCAGAGATGTTTAAGAAAGAGCTGCTGATGCAGATGTAATCGAAGGTGGACACAAAATGCTGGAGAAACTCAGCAGGTGAGGCAGCATCTCCGGAGAGAAGGAATTGGCGATGTCTCAGGTCGAGATCTTTCTTCAGACTGACGTCAGGGGAGGGGGTAGGACAAAGAAAGGATGTAGGCGGAGACAGTGGGACTAGTGGGAGGAACTGGGAATGGGGAGGGGTATGGAAAGACGAGAGAGAGAGAGAGAGAGAGAGAGAGAGAAGTAAGGGTTACCTGGAAGTTAGAGAATCAATGTTCCATACGGCTAAAACAAGGCCTGACCTCCTTTAAATTGTTTATGTATCATAGACATAGAAAATAGCTGCAGGAGGAGGCCATTCGGCCCTTCGAGCCAGCACCACCATTCATTGTGATCATGGCTGATCGTACCGCTATCAATAACCCGTGCCTTGCCTTCTCACCATATCATAGGAAACATAGAAACATGAAAATAAGGTGCAGGAGTAGGCCATCGCCCTTCGAGCCTGCCCACCGCCATTCAATATGATCATAGGCTGATCAACCTACTCAGTACTCTGTACCTGCTTCTCTCCAAACCCCTGATCCCTTTAGCCACAAGGGTCCAATCTAACCCTCTTAAATATAGCCAATGAACTGGCCTCAAACTACCTTCTGTGGCAGAGAATCCACAGACATACCACTCTCTGTGTGAAAAATGTTTTTCCTCATCTTGTCCTAAAGGAATTCCCTCCCCCATAACCCCATAGACTGTGACCCCTTGTTCTGGACCTCCCCAACATTGGGAACAATCTTCCTGCATCTAGCCTGGTCCAACCCCTTAATAATTTTGTAATTTCTATAAGATCCCCCCTCAATCTTTCTAAATTCAGCGCATACAAGCCGATCGAATCCAGTATTTCTCCTCATATGAAAGGTCCTGACATCCCAGGAATCAATCTTGGTGAACCGTTCTCTTGTACCCCTCTAGGCAAGAAATGTCCTTTTCCTCAGACTCCACTATCCTTAAGTCCCATTGACTCCACTAGCCCCCCAAGAGCTCTATCCCAACTCTTTCTTAAATCCATCCAGTGATTTTGGGGCCTCCACTGCCCTCTGTGACAGGGAATTCCATAAATTTCTGCAGTGTAGGGCGCTCCCCTTGTGCCGGCGCCAATGGATTCTTCAGGTTCGTGATCGACTTGAAGCCTTGTTTTTTCTCAGCCTCAGTCTTTAAATGACCTCTCCCCTTTATTCGAAACTTGTGGCCCACCCCTGGGGGTTCTGGACTCGCGCCACCAATTGGGAACATTTTTCCTGTATCCAGCTGACCACTCCTTTATAATTTTATATGTTTCTATAAGATCCCCCCTCATCCTTCTAAACTCCAGTGAATACAAGCCTATGTACAAGCGGCACAAAAAAGGGAACAGACCAAATCACTTAAAATTCCAAGAAGTTAAGTGAAATGTGGAAAGATTCTTGCTAAGATTGAAAATAAAAGGCTCTGGAAGTAATCTCGGCTCCGTCTCACTTTGAGATTAAGCAACAAGGGCACCAAAAAATCATCCCTGTCCGGTGGAAGGACCGCCCACAGCAGAGACCTTTCCTGTCCACATTTTGTAACAAGCTAAAAGTTTTCTATCCAGCAGAGATATAAGCAATGTTCATCATGAAGGCTGAAATGGCTTCAATAGTGAGGACTGGTTGAATAATACCTTGAAACAAAATGTAACTTGTATGTAGCAAAATGTATGTTGTGCACAGCAGTGTATATATAATTGCCCTGTTTCTTCTGCAAACTTTGGTGAAGGGCTTGCATTAGAAAAATGGTGCCAGTGTTCTCAAGTGTATTTGACCACAAATTCAAACAATGTATCTTAAGTTTGTACACTCTAATCCATATATGCTACAGTCAAACCCTGCAGACAAAATCGTCAAATCTCTTCATAAAGCAAGATGGGCATGTTTGCTACAGAAACTCCTCAGAGGTAAGACCCATGTAGGAAGGAAACATTTCCAAATGTAATTCAAATCCATTAAACAAAATAAAATACAACACGGCCGAAACGATATGCCAACTGCAGGAACTATCTATTGAAGTAGTGGGGAGGTGTCCGACTGTCCCTTAAGGCTACAGATAATGCATGGAGGGTGAGAATAATTTCATACATTTCTGGAGATTGGTTGGCCTTTTCTTCATTTATTGATTAGCACAACTGAATTCTGAAAGAATTCTGAAAGAACACAGTAAGTGACAGAGGCGCAGAGAGAAGATAATGAAAAAGTGAATTAGGTGTTAAATTAAACTTATTTTTAATGCTTTATCTGATGGGATATATTGCAGACTTGATGATTTTTTACCTTCAAAATTTTGAACATTGCTACATGGGGAAAAAAATATTAGTTTGCCACACGCACTGGTGCGCACTGACCACGTCCCTGAATCACCGCCAATCCAGAGGTGACTGCCAACACCAGCGCCCCGCCGTTGATTTCGAACTGAGTCATGTGGGGGGGGGGTGACCGCAGGGTGAGAGGGAGGGTAACAATGGGTCGCGTTGGTGAGAGGGGAGGGTGAGTGAGGGGTGAGAGAGGGTAAGGAGGAGAGGGGATGAGGGGAGGTGAGGGGGGTTTGTTGTGGGGTGGTAAGTGGGGAGGGCGAGTGATGGGTGAGGTGGGGGGGGGCGCGGGAGATGGGGTTTGAGTGGCTAGGGGAAATTAGAGTGTGAGGGGGCTGAGTAGGGTGAGTGTGAGGGGATGAGTGTGCGGGGGTGTGGGGCGGGTGGAGGGTAAGGAGTGGGGGTGGTGGGGTGAGAGGTGGGGTTGGTGGGTGAGGGGTGTTTGGGGTGGCATGTGAGGGGCCCGAGCATTCCTGGAACCACTTTGTACGACTGGGTCGCCCTGACATCACCCAGGCCAATCCGAGAGAGCTCTCCGGCCCCGGACCCCCTGCCATTGTGCAGAAGTCAACGTGGAGGGCGCATGCATCATGGAAGAAGATCACACAGAGCTGGATCACTCATCGGGTCGGGCAGCGTCTGAATATTGATGTTCAGGTCGAGAAGACAGGAAAGAGAGAGTGGGGAGATAGCGAGAGGAGAATTAATATGGGAAGAGGGAGAAGAGAACAAAATAAGTAGAGAGGAAGGAATTAGAGGAGGAGGAAGCATAACAGTAGTGTATACAACATAAAAACATAGAAATTAGGTGCAGGTAGTACGACCATTCAGGCCCCTTCGAGCCTGCACACGCCATTCAATATTATCAGGGCTGCTCATCCAACTCAAGTATCCCCGTACCTGCCTTGCCTCTGCCAGTACCCTCTGGATCCCCCTTAGCCCACAAGGGCCACATCCAACTCACTCTAAATATAGCCAATGAACTGGCCCAAACTACCCTCTGTGGCAGAGAGTTCCAGAGACTCACCACTCTCTGTGTGAAAAGTCTTTCTCATCTCGGTCTTAAAGATTTTCCGCCCCCTTATCCTTAAGCTGTGACCCTTGTCCTTGACTTTCCCAACATCGGAACAATCCTTCCTGCATCTAGAGCCTGTCCAACCCCTTAAGATTTTGTAAGTTATATATAAGATCCCTCTAATCTCACTAAAAATTCCAGAGAGTATAAACCAGTCTATCCAGTCTTTCTTCATAAGACAGTCCTGACATCCCCAGGAATCAGTCTGGTGTAACTTCTCTTGCACTCCCTCTATGGCAATAATGTCCTTCCTCAGATTTGGAGACCAAAACTGCACGCAATACTCCAGGTGTGGTCTCACCAAGACCCTGTACAACTGAAGTAGAACCTCCCTGCTCCTGTACTCAAATCCTTTTGCTAGCAAATCCTTTTGCTATGATTGGTATGTGGTGATTTATCTCAGTATTCCCCACATATTGACACTATTTCGCTCCCATGATTTATTATGTTATTTTCCCCCATTTTCCCCTAGACATGTAGTTTATGTGGAGATTTACCTCAGTTTTCCTCCCACACCAGTTTTAATTTCGCTCCCCCTGCATATTTATTAACATTTATTACCTCATTTTTTCCTCCAGACCAGGTTAATATTTTGCCCCGCTGTGAGGGTTTATACACTATTTACCTGGCAGGTTACCCACCAGACCCCCCTGGGTTTATGATTCAAGCTGGTTACCAAGCTCACGGAAACTGGGTCTCTGCATACATCCCTCTGCAATTGGTTCCCGACTTCCTCAAAACGCAGACCACAAGTCTGTTTCCAATAGGCAGAAATACTTCACCCTCAATAACTATCAGTACGGGTTCGACCCACAAGGCTGTGTGCTCTACACTATAATTCATGAGTGTGTAGCCGGACACAGTGACCAACTCCATCATCAAGCTTTTCACCGACTACACCAGACGTTGTTGATGAATACAGATGAGGTGATGAGTAATAGAAGTGAGAACGACTAATTGACACGATTGGTACCAAAGCACAACAACCTGGCTCTCAACATAATAAAAACAAAGAAACTGATTGGCAACCTTTGGAAGAGGAAGGATGAGAACCCTCAATCCTGTTTATAGCAATGGTGGAGAGAGTCCAATCTACCAAATTCATGGACGGTGCATATTTCCAGATCTTTCTTGGGCCCCGGCACATTTGATGCAATATAGTACATAGAAACATAGAAACGAACACACAAATTATAGAACTTAGGTGCAGGAGTAGGTCCCAATCAGCCCTTCGAGCCTGCAACCGCCATTCAAATATGTTCATGGCTGATCATCCAACTCAGTATCCGTAACTTGCCTTCTCACCGATACCCTCTGATCCCCCTTAGCCACAAGGGCCACATCCAACTCACTCTTAAATATAGCCAATAACTGTCCTCAACTACCCTCTGTGGCAGAGAGTTCCAGAGACTCCAGCCACTCTCTGTAGTGGAAAAAAGAGTCTTTCACATCTCCGGTCTTAAAGGTTTCCCCCTTATCCTTAGCTGTGACCCCTTACCTGGACTTCCCAACATCGGGAACAAGTCTTCCTGCATCTAGCCTGTCCAATCCCTTAGAATTTGTAAGTTTCTATATGACAGATCCCCTCTCAATCCCTAAATTCCTAGAAGTAAAACGCGAAGTCTATCCAGTCCCTTCTTCATAAGACAGTCCTGACATTCCAGACTCATTCCTGGTGAACCTTCTCTCACTCCCATCTATGGCAATAATGTCCTTCCTCAGATTTGGAGACCAACAACTGTACACAATACTCCAGGTGTGGTCTCACAAGACCCTGTACAACTGAATTAGAACCTCCCTGCCTACCTGTACTCAAATCCCTTTTGCTATGGAAATCTAACATACCATATCGCTTTTTTTCACTGCTAGCTGCCCTGCATGCCTACTTCAATGACAGGTGTAGCCATGACACCCAGGTCTCGCTGCATTCTCCCCTTTTCCTAATCGTCCACCATTTAAATAATAGCTGCTTTCACTTTTTTTGCCACCAAAGTGGGATAAACTCACATTTATCCAGATTATACAGCATCTGCAAACGTTGCCCACTCACCCGAGCCTATCCAAGTCACCTTGCAGTCTCGCTAGCATCCTCCTCACAACAGCGAACCACGAGCCCCCCAGCTTAGTGTCATCCTCAAACTTGGAGATATTGCCTTCAATTCCCTCATCCAGATCATTAATATTTATTGTAAATAGCTGGGGTCCCAGCACTGAGCCCTGCCGGTACCCCACTATTACTGCCTGCCATTGTGAAAAGGACCCGTTTCCTCCTACTCTTTGCTTCCTGTTTTGCAGCCAGTTCTCTTATCCACATTCAATACTTGAACCCCTAATACCGTATGCTTTAAGTTAAGTATACTAACTATTATGTGTGACCTTGTCGTAAGCCTTCTTGGAAGTCCAGATATACCACCATCCACTGTTCTCCCTATCCACGCTCACTAAGTTACATCCTAGCGAAAAATTCCACAGATATCGTCAGACATGATTTGACCTTTTTGTAAATCCCATGCTGACTTTGTCCAATGAATTCTCCACTTTCCAAATGTGCTGCTATCCCATCTTTAAATAACTGACTCTAGCATTTCCCCACTAAACGATGTTAGACTAAACTGGTCTGTAATTCCCCGTTTTCTCTCTCCCTCACCTTCTTAAAAAGAGGGGTTACATTTGTCTAGCCACGCCAATCTCTCAGGAACTACTCTACTCCAGAATCTAAAGAGTTTGAAAGATTATCACTAATGTATCCCACTATTTCCTGAGCTACTTCCTTGAAGTACTCGGGGATGCACCATCTGGCCCTGGGGATTTATCGGCCTTTAATCTATTCAATATACCCAACACCCCACTTCCCAGACTGACCTGGATTTCACACAATTCCCTCCTTTGACCCACAGTCCCCTGCTATTCAGGCAGATTATTTATGTCTTCCTTATAAACGGAACCAATAGTTATTCAATGGTCCGCCATAATCCTTGTTCCCCAATGATCAACTCACCTGTTTTCTGACTGCAAGGGACCTACATTTTGTTTTAACTAACCTCATTTCTCTCAACATATCTATAAAAAACTTTTGCAGTCAGTTTTTATGTTCCCTGCCAGTTTTTGCTTTCATAATCTATTTTTCCTTTCCTAATTAAGGCCCCCCCCTTTTTTGTCCTCCTCTGCTGGTCTCTGAATTTCTCCCAGTCCTTCTGGTATGCTGCATTTTCTGGCTACTTTGTAGGCGCATCACCTTTGCTTTGGATACTATCCCTGATTTCCCTTGTTATCCACTGATGCACTACCTTCCCCGATATTCATTTGCAAACCCTGGATGAACAATTTTTGTAGTTCATCCATGCAGTCTTTAAATGTCTTCCATTGTATATACACCGTCAACCCTTTAGAATAATTGCCAGTCAATCGTGGCCAATTCGTCGCAATCTCATACCCTCAAAGTTACCTTTCTTTAAGTTCAGAACCATTGTTTCTGAATTAACAATGTCACTTTCCATCCTAATGAAGAACTCAACCATATTATGGTCAACACTTGCCCAAGGGTGCACGTACAACAAGAGCGCTAATTACCCTTCCTCAATACTCAAAACCCGTCTAGAAATAGCTCTCTCCTCGTTGGTTCCTCTACATGTTGATTTAGGATAACTACCCGCCATACATTCCAAAAAATCCTCTTCCTCAGCAACCCCTGCCAATTTTGATTAACCCCAATCTATATGTAGATTGAATCACCCCATTATAACGTTTTGCCTTTGGTCGCACGCAATTTTCAAATCTTCCTGTTGATACCATCCACCAACTTCTCTGCTACTGTTCAAGGTGGCCTAGTACACAACACCCACCAGCGGTTTCTGCCCCTTAGTGTTTTGTACTCTACCCTTACCGATTCCACAATCCACATCCTCCAAGCTATGTCCCCTTACCTTTCCATTGCGTTAATCTCCTCTCTAACCAGCAACGCTACCCCCCACCTCCTTTTCCCTTTCTCTCTATCCCCAGAATTTGAATATCCCTGGAAGTCAGCTCCCAGCCTACGTCACCCTGGAGCATGTCTCCGTGATCCCAACTATATCATAATCATTAATATCAATCTGCACTTTTCAACTCGTTCCACTTATTACGAATACTCCTTGCATTGGAACAACAAAGCCTTCAGGCTTGTCTAACAACGCACTTACCCCTTATCACAATATTTGCTGAAAAGTGGCCCTTTTTGATTTTTTGCCCTGGTTATTGTCTGCCTGCCACTTTTAACTTTTCACAAACCTTCTACCTAATGCTTCAAACCCTCATTTTACACCCCCTCCTGCCTCTCTGGCTCTATGTACCCATCCCCCCTGCCACATTAGTTTAAATCCGTCCCCGACAGCACTACAAACACTCCCCCAAAACTGTGGGTTCCATCATTCCAGGTGCAAACCGTCCTGTTTGTAACCGTCCCAACCAGACCCCCAGAATTTGTCCAGTGCCCTAAAAAATTTGATCCCTCCACCTTGGCACCACTTTCAAGCCACGTATTCATTTCATTATCCTCCTAATTTCTACTCTGACTGGCCCGTGGTACGGTAGTCAATACCACGGAGATTACTACCTTGAGGACCTACTTTTAAGTTTATCTCCTAGGCTCCCCTAAATTCACCTTGTAGGACCTTCAACCCTTTTTTTACCTATATCTTGTGCCCAACATGCACCACGACAACTTCTGCTGTTCACCCTCCCCCTCTCAGAATGTTCTGCAGCCGTTTTCAGTGACATCCCTGACCTTTGCACCAGGGAGGCAACATACCATCCTGGAGTCTCGTTTGCGGCCCGCAGAAAACGCCTATCTATTCCCTGACAATTGAAATCCCCTATTACTGATTGCCCCTTCCCCTCTTTTTTCCCCCCCTACATGTGCTGCAGAGCCACCCATGGACGCCCTGAACCTGGCTGCTGCTGCATCCCCTTGATGAGCCAACTCCCTCAACGAGTATCCAAAATGGTATACCTGTTTAGGAGGGAGATGACCGTCGGGACTCCTGCACTACCTGCCTACTGCTTTTGCCTGGGCTATTGGCCACCCGTTCCTTCTTGATCCTCTACCTTTTGCCTGCGTGGTGACCAACTCACTGTACGTGGGCTATCCACGACTTTCTCCGCATCGTGGATGCTGCCAGTATAATCCAGCCCGCAGTGTCCAATCGTCCAAAAGCGGTCTGCCAGGAGCTCTGCAGCCCTGGACAACACTTCCCCACAACAATCCTGAGCTAAACGTAGTCACCAGGACACCGACCATCTCCCTGATCTCCCCACATGTTGCAGGCTGAACAAACCACGGGGCCAATCTCTACTGCCATACCTTACTCCCTAAAAGAAAGATAATGGAGATTCGTTATTGTCAAAAAGGATTCTCTGAACTTCTACAGGTGCACAGGATACAGCATACTGACTGGTTGCATCGTGACCTGGTTCAGCAACTTGAGCATTCAGGAGCGGAAAAGACGGCAAAATCTAGTGAACACTGCCCAGTCCATCACCGGCTCTGACCTCCCCACCATTGAAAGGGTCTATCGAAGTCGCTGGTTCAAAAAGTCAGCCAACATCATCAGAGACCCACACCATCCTGGCCACACACTCCTTTCACCATTGCCATCAAAGTTCATAGAGCGAAGCAAGATACTCCACTCCGACGTAAACGAACGCATTGAGGTGTAGTATGTAACGGAACGTCATGGCCGCCATTTGTTAATGCAAAACGCGACTTCTGTTATGCCTCCCGCAGTGTAATCAGCTCTATCATCTTTGGTGAAATCAGTGTCGTGGGGAACAGTGTTTGATATAGCATCTATCACCTCACATATTTTAGTTGATTTTAATATAAATTATTTCCCCCTGTTCCCCCATTTCCCTCCCATCTTTCCACCTCAGCCCCCTCCTTTGCGTAGTTTCCCTTGCATTGTATGTGCAGTCTCCTTCTATTGCTTTAATCACACACTGTGCCAAAATTAAAATTTAACATAAATATATTTATATAATGTTTTTTGTGTGTGTCCTCGTGTGTGAAAGGCACGTTAGAGATAAATACATTTCAATGTCAAAGCAACTTAGAATAAAAGCATCACCATCACTATCTTATTTATCAGATGATGTACATAAACCATAAAGGCAATTATATATATAATTATATACATATAAATATATGCATATATATAAATATATTTATACATATATTTACAAAGCTGCACACAAAAATATGACATATTGGGTCAAATTTCAAATTCCTTGACAAGCACTTTATTGGGTTCATGACTGACATAGTATCAACAGCAAATGTAGAAAAGATAGCACATTGAAGACAAGTTTTCCAAAAATTGCATCAGAAGACACAAGAATCAATTTGTGTAATGGTGTCGCTTGTGTCACCAGTGGACCACCTGGTTGTCACGAAATTTCTTATTCCTTTCTATGTGATGAATACCACAATGGAAACAATAAAATTGCAAACATCATTTCCGCTTCAATCACCTAAGTTGACACCGCATGTGGATCTAAATGGACATTTACCTTTTGTGGATCTGAGATGTCATAGATTGGCCGATGAGACAGTGTTGTTGGCCAAATTGATGATTGAGAGATAATTATAACAACGACCCTAAACATACCAGCCAGAGCTACAATGGAAATGGTTTAGAACAAAGCATATTCATAGTGTTAGAATTGCCCAGTCAAGTCCAGAATAAATCCAATTGAGAATCTTCTGGCAAAACTTGAAAATTAGCTGTTCCACAAAAAGATGCTCTCCATCCAATCTGAGACTGAGCTTGAGCTATTTTGCAAAGAAGAATGGGCAGAAAATTTCAAGTCTCTAGATGTTGCAAAGCGTGGTAGAGACATACCCCAAGAAGACTTGCAAGCTGTAATTGCAGCGAAAGGTTGTTCTACAAAGTATTGACCTCGGGGGCAGAATACTTTTGTATGCCACAACTTTTTCAGTTTTTTTTATTTTAATATACTTTGGAAACCATGTATCTTTTTCTTCCACTTCACAATTATGCACCACTTTGTGTTTTGGTCCTATCACATAAAATCCCAAATGACATACATTTACGTTTGTGGAGTCAGCTGACAAATGTGGGAAAAGTTCAGGGTATGAATAGCTTTTGCAAGCCACGTATATGTGAATAACAACAGACAACACAACACACATAATGTGTGTATATATGGTACGAGTGGCTTGCAAAAGTTTTCATACCCTTGAACTTTTACCACATTTTGTGACGTTACAACCACAATGAAATGCATGTTATTGGGATTTTTATGTACCTAGAGCTCCTTCCTCCACATGAGGACAGATTCTCCACCTGAGCTGTGGACTCTGCAGCACCTCCCGAGTTACCATGGGCCCTCTTGGACTGCTTCTCGATCTCGTATGGGCCTGATGTGTCCTAACGGACCATATTTTAGAGACTCCTGGTGTTTTACGAGAACAAAATACAAAAATGTACAGAAGGAAACAGAAAAGATGATTGACTTTAATAATTGTGGTAGATTTAAGATCTATTAAAAAAAATCTAGTAACTTTCTAATGTACCGACAAACCTAGTTTCCCAATGAGTGTTGAGAGGGGAACAGAAAATAACATTTTCCGGACAGAATAATATCGACAGAAAACAATAATATTTCCTCACTTTCTTTATTGTTGAGCAACCTGAAGAAAGACAGGCCGGGTCGTCCACATCGGCGATTAGAGCAATCTATACCAAACAGTGAGCTGTAGATGTGGACGCCATGACAGTGTGGGGGCAGCCCGATAAAATGGCGTCGACAATCACACATGTGATACTACGCTTTTTTTGCTGAGTGGCGCATCTTGATCCGCTCTATACTCTTTGATTGCCATCGGGATGAAGGCACAGGAGCCTGAAAACTGTAACCTCCAGGTTCTGGACCAGCTTCTTCCCTGCAAATAAGCTCTGAACTACAAGAGACTTTTATTATTATTGCACTATAATTGTTTGTTTATTGAGTATAGTGTGTATATTACACACTGAAATTTTTCTCTCCCGTTACATATTGTTTGTGCCGCAACAAGTAATCATTAGTCTCGCAGTAAGTGATGCTATCTGGCGCTCGGAGGCGATGTAGCAATGGAAAGGACGCACGTCTGCAGATGACACTAGCTTGCCTGGGCCGCGAGGACCTGTAGTTATTTGGTGATTTATTGATTATTTGCACACATGAGAGGGAGGGCGGAGCCAGAGAGAGAAAGATGTTTAAAACGGTTTTTATCTCAGGACACTGCTGCCAGCGCTGTATTGAGTATCAGGGATAATTGTTTAGGCGCCCAGTTTTTTGCCACAGACGTGTAGTTTATGTGTGGTCTCAGGGCTGCCAACTCTCGCGCTTTGATAGTGTGGAGAATCACCATGTTAACAAATTCTCATGCCCTCACGCTGAAAGAAATTTTCTCACGCTCTGTGGGTGAAAATTCCTGTGATTCAGCGAAAATTCAAAATCTGAGATAAACTGCATGGTCCGCGGGTGTTGGAGAGCCGTGGCTGAGGGAGGGATGGAAGCACAAACAGCCAGCGGAGACAGATGCGGACGGGACCAGGGCTGGCGAGTGTTTGCCGGGGACAGATCCGGGAACGGTGACTGGCGAGTTCGCTCCGCTGCAGCTCCAGCCATGGAGCAGCCCCAGTCCCAAGAGTCCCTGCCGTCCGGAAGCGTCGTAACGTGTTACCCCGCGCCGCTGCCGTGAGAGTCTCCGTGCCTAAGGGACATATACTCTCAAAGGGAGTGAGGGAGAGGTGAGAGAGGGAACGGAGACAGGGGGGAGTGGAAGGAGAGAGAGGGGAGGTTGAGTGAGGGGAGAGACAGGGAGAGAATGGGGAGAGAGAAGAGTGAGAGGGGACGGGGGTAGGAGAGAGAGAGGGGGAAGTGAAGAAAGGGGGAAGTGAGTGAGGAGAGGGTAGAAAAGAATGAGAGAGAGAGGGGGAAGGGGACGAGGGGGGGGAAAGAGAAGATCGGGGAAAGAAGGAGAGAAAGATGGGCAAAGAGGAAAGATTCTGATAGAGGGAGAAGATGAGGGGAAGAAAGAGCAAGGTGTGGAGGAGGGAGGAGAGGAGGAGAGTGGAGGGGGCGAGGCGGAGAGGGAGGAGAGAGATAGAGAAGAGATGGGAGTGTGTGTTGGGAGGGGGTGAGAGGGAGAGGGATGGGGGGGAGGATAGAGACGGGAGAAAGTGGCGAGAGAGAAAAAAGACATGGAAGCGAGGGGTGAGAGAGAGTGGGAGAGAGAATGAAAGGGGGAGAGAGAGAGAAGAAAGAGAATGGGTTTGAGAGCCCTGGGGGGAGAGGGGAGGGGGAGAGAGAGGAGGGGACGAGAGAGGGGGGAGAGAGATGTGGGAGGTGAGGGTGAGAGAGTGGTGAGAGGAGAGAGAGAGAGAAGGGAGAGAGAGAGAGAGGAGAGAGAGGGAGACATGGGGAGAGAGAAGAGAGGGATGGGGAGAGAAGAGAGAGGGAAGGGAGAGAAGAGAAGAGGGAAGGGGAGAGAGAGGGGGGGGAGAGGGAGAGACAGAGGAGGGAGAGAGTGGGGAGGAGGGAGAGAGAGAGGGGAGGAGAGAGAGAAGAGAGAGGGTGAGAGAGAGAGGGGAGAGGAGAAAAGGAAGGGGAGAGAGGGGGTGAGAGAGAGTCCAGAGCGAGAGGGGGGTTGAGAGAAAGAGAGGTGGAGAGAGAAGGGAGAGACAAAGAGAGGTGGAGAGAGGGGGGGAGAGAGAGGGGGACGGTGAGAGAGGGGGAGAGAGAAAGGGGAAGAGGGAGAGGTGGAGAGAGATGGGGGAGAGAGAGAGAGAGTGGGGGATAGAGAGGCAGGGCTGCCAACTCCCATGCATTGAGCGTGAGAATCACGCATTTTGCGAAATTCTCACGCTGATCACAAATTTCTTACGTTGTCGTGAGAAATTCTGTGATCAACAAAAATTTCAAAACTCATATCAACTGCATGGGCCATGGGTGTTGGAAGCAGAAGCAGCGACGGGGACAGATGCGGACAGGGAGCAGGGCTAGCGAGTGTTTGCCGGGCTGGCGAGTCGCTCACTGCAGCTCCGGCCATGGAGCAGCCTCAGTGCAAGGCGTCAGAAGTGTTGCGCCGCTGCCGTGAGAGTCTCTGTGCCAAATTCGCCAGGTGACCGGCAGGATCAGGCTGCGCGCTGCTGCTCGGTGCATCTGGAGGGACAACCAGTGGCTGCGAAGTAAGTAGTACCAGGCACTGGGTAAGAAACGGTGGAAGACAGTGGCCTTACAAATGGGATTGTGGTTGGAGAAAAGCATCCTGCTTGCCCTGCTCGATTTTCCACTTATTCTGTGAAATGCAGGAAAAATGTCTCGGATTTGGGGGGGCGTTCAGAACCGAACCAGGGGTCACACACGTAAGAATAATGGGGGGGGGGGCGGGGGGCGGCAGTTAGGACTGAGATGAGGACAAACTTTCTTCACACAGAGAGTTGTGATATGTGGAATTCTCTGCCACAGAAGGCAGTGCAGGCCAATTCATTGATAAACGTTCTCAAGAGAGAGTTACATTTAGTTCTTGGGGTAATGAAATCAAGGCAATATGAGGAAAAAAACCGGAAAGAGGTATGATTTTAGATGAATAGCCATGATCATATTGAATGGCAGTGCTGGCTCGAAGGGCAGTATATGGCAAAAAACTCGATCACGTGATTTTGAAGCATTCGTGCATGGTGGAGGTATCATGTGGTCATAGAGTGATACAGTGTGAAAAAACAGCCCTTCGGCGCAACTTGTCACACACCCGCCAACATGTCCCAGCTACGTACCTGCTTTTGGTCCATACCTCCAAACCTGTCCTATCCATGTATCAGTCTAACTGTTTTTTAAAATGTTTTGGGATAGTCCTGCCTCTCTGGCGCTTGTTCCATACACCCACACCTTTGTTGTGGAATAGTAACCCTTAAAAGTTTCCTCTTAAAAATACTTCATACAAAAGCATTGAAATCATACTTCTACAATGCTCTAAAACATGATTTTAATACATCAAATTTCAAAAAGTTCCTACCATGAGAGGGGGGACATCCTTCTTCCACACCCTCTCCCCACTCGGTTGCTCCACTCCCTCACCGGGTTCCCCTAAGGCCAGTGATCAGTGATCGCTCAGCCTTCCCACTTTCAAAAACGCTCCGCGGCCCCTGGTTCGGATGGAGAACACTGCCAGATGTGAGCGGGGAACTGAGGCCAGTTGTCCGTGATGTCTGGATCCCAATGCTCAGCGCTTCATGTTTCGGAGTTGGCTAATCTTATTGATTTGTAATTAGCCTGATTTGTAATTAGTAGACAAAACCTTAATTTAGTAATCCGGAATATCCAGGGGGATAGGATAAGTGTAATATGAAATGACATGCAAGGTGTCAGGCTGTCTGTCACAACATACAGCCCTGATAACCCATTATTTCTTCAGTTTTTCTTGCTAAATATTGGGAAGGTAGCACTATGGTCATGGCCACTCAATATCATGTTTGTTTACCTTCGTTGACTATTTCTAACCCCACCCCCCCCCCCCCCATTCCTTTGACAGGTTGAATAGAAATGCCCAATCTCGTTGTTTTTATTAATTGAACACGTTGATGAACATCCTCAAGGAGTGTAATCAGATGGAAACTGATTCAGATGCGATATTTAAGAGCTTGTTCAAAGAAAGGACATATTTTACTTCGGAGTCACATGAGTGACTTCGTGAAGACCGCGCCAGCACGCATGCGCGACATATCGTCGCTCGCATTGCAGTCGACAAGCTGGTGGGGGAGCGCGCTCCTCTGCCGGCAGCTTAAAAAGGCCACCAGGTAAGCTTTTACTCATCTTGAGTTGGTTGTTCTTTGTACTTGTGTTGTTTAAATCCTTTACAGAGACTCCATGGAGAGAACCCGGAGCAAAAAGAGGGCTGCTTTTAAGCATGCCATTGAAGACCGCGGGACTTCGGAGCGAGGTCAGCGGCCAACATCCCCGGAGCTGACCGTTGAGTTTTCGGCAGCACCCGTACCTCGGGCCGGGAAGACAGCGCGGAAGTCGGGGAGCCCCGCTCAGTCGGCAGGACCCGACTCTCCACCACTACAGTCCAGGAAACTGCGAACTGGCGGGAGGACTGCGTGGGAGCAGAGTAGCCAAGACCCCGACTCCCCACTGCCTCAGTCTGCAAGACCGCCAACTAGCGGCAAAAGAGTGCGGAAATCAGGGAGCCCTGTTCAAACGGCAGGCCCCGACTCACCGCTCAGTCCGGAAGACCGCGGACAGGGCGGTAAATCCGCACACAAGTCGAGTAGCCCTGCTGGAGCGGTTGGCACCGACTTTCCGCCGCATCAGTCCAGAAGACCGCGGACTGGTGGTAGATCTACAAGGAAGTCGTGTAGCCCCGCAGGATTGGCAGGCACCGACTCTCCACCCCCTCACTCCGGAAGACCGCGAACAGGCGGCAGATCCGCGCGGGAGTCGCGTAGCCCCGCTGGAGCAGCTGGCACCGACTTTCTACTGCAGCAGTCCCATAGACATCACTCCGATGGGGTGCGGACTGGTGGTAATGACCCCATTGATTCTGCAGAATCTAGGGAAGACGACCTGCCGTTTGCAGATGGCAACGGCGATCGCATTGCCCTCATGGAGCGGATGATGGAGCAGCTGCTCTAGAGGGACCTACTCCAGCAGGAGCATGCGTCCCATAGATCATTCAGGTCCACGACAGGCCCCTTTCCAGGGCTGTCCAACATCTCTCCCCCCTCAGAAGGGAGCGCCAGAAGTCAGGGATTGCCTGACTTTGAGGAGGGGTTGACCGAAGACCCTAAGTTGTATGGGATGCAGGAAGAGGAACTTCTGGGGATGGTGTCAAAATTCACACAGCCATCCCAGAAAGGGCAACCTCTTCAACCACGCTAGTGGCTGGTATCAATTACTTGACCACACACCAGCTTCAGGAACAGGTAATTACGGAGACCACAGGCAAGTACCTGGGCCCGGAAAATTGTGTGTCGTTGAATGTACCAACTGCCAACACACCCATATGGGGGAATATAAGCCCTGGGATAAGGGCACAAGAATTGAAAATTCAGAAAATCCTCAAACTACTGACCTCAGGGATTACTGCTTTTGCCAGGTCAGTCGATGGTGTGGACATGACGGAAGAGCAGCAGGATGCGTTAGCCCTGCTTTGTAACGCGCAATATGAGATCAATTGCTTCAGAAAAAGCTCTATCCAGCCCACGCTAAACCCCAAATTTGCGGGGTTGTGTAAAACCAGTGCTACGCCGTCACCAAGCTTGTTGTTTGGGGATGACCTGCAAAAACAGGTCAAAGACCTAGATGAGGAAGCCAAAGCGGTCGGCATGATAAAACCGCCTTCCTCTAACAGGCCACCAGCATATCGACGGCAGCATCCATATGCAACACCCAACAGGCCCTGGGTTCACCCTGATAGGGTGACGGGTGCAAATCCAAAGGTCGCGCCTCATCCACAGAGGTCTTTTTTAGGCCAAGGCCCAGAGTGGCCTGCTTGGAAAATGCGTCAACCCCACACCACGGCGCCACAACATCCCAAGAACCAAGGACGGAAGGCCAAGCCCCACTGGTAACCATGGAGGTAAGGGGGTCTGGTTCCCTTGGGAATTCTACATGTTTAACCTCACAAGTGGGAGGTAGGTTGTGTCTGTTTGGGGGATGCATGGAGTTCCATAAATTCTTTTTTTTAATAATATTTTTATTAGAAGTAATCCATCATAACAATGGTATAACAACTTTTCAAATACACAACCAACTTATTTCAATAAGTATACGGATGTTACAAATAATTCTCATAAACTTCTATTTTTTATAAAGTAGAAAAAGAAAAGAATAGATTTTAATCAATAAGAATGGTGATTAAATAATAATTTTGATTATATAGAGAGAGAAAGAGAAAAGAAAAAAAGAAAAAAAAGATGATAGTATATATTATATCCCTTCTATGAATATTCATGAGTATTCTAGAAACGTGATTGGTCAATTGGTATTCGATGAATAAAAAATAAATTGCACTAGCTCCGATTATTTTTTGCTATTTTCTCCTGGGCAGCACTGCGCATGCTCTTTTTACTAATTTCTTCCTTGGTAAAACTGCGCATGCTCAAAACACGATATTTGCTTCAATTCGAACCACGAACGCGCAGACGACAATGCTGAGCAAGACTGTACATTGTACGGAAAGCTCGTTAATTTGCCACCTGTAGCAGCGGTATGCATAGTTTGCGTGCAGAGTGTATGGCCCACTGCGCTGCGCTGCGAGCTGCCGCAGCAGTACAGCGGGACTAGACGTAAACAAACATGGCAGCTTCCAGCTTACCGAGTGACCGTGTTCGTTTTGAACTTTTAGAAGGGGCTGATATTGAAGATTTCATTGCATCCACGGACAGTTGTAATACGAAGAAAGTTATCAAATTTGGAGTAGCTGTTTTTCGTGAGTTTTGCACAGTGATTGACGTCAATTTCGAGGAACTTTCAAATCAAGATTTGTCTTAGCAAGATTCTTCGTTGCAGCAAAGAACAAACGAGGTGAGGACTACTCACGAAAGAGTATGTTATCCATTAGATTTGCATTACAACGGCATTTCGTGTCATCCAGGGATGTAGATATTATTAAAAGCGGTGACTTCAGTCGTTCAAATCGTGCTTTTAAAGCAAAGCTCGCAAAGTTGAAATCAGTTGGTAAAGCCGAGGTGAAGCATCATCCTCCAATTAGTGATTATTTTTATTAGATGTTATGAAGGGATATAAAACAAATATACCAAGCTTTTAGTTCAAAAGTATAGTGGAAATTATCTATCTTCGGAGGGACTGTCAATAGTTACTATTTTTTCCTCGGGGCTTCTCCCCTCAGAAAAAATAGTACTATGCCAGTTCCTCCTCAGATAGATAATTTCTCACAGCTTGGTATATTTGTATATTATTCATCTTAATAGTGAATAACACAATTTCAAATAATGATATCAATAGAGACATGCATACAAATCCAAAAAAAAAGAATTATTTTCATCTAATCCTGCCGGGTACCCATTGAGTTGTGATGCCAAGAACAGCTACCCCTTCAAATATTCTGTATATGGAGACCATATCTGTTCAAAGAGTTCATATTTGTCCATTAGGACAAATCTGATTCTTTCCAAATGCAATGTCTCCAACATTTCCACTGTCCACATTTTAATTGTGGGGGATAATGTTCCCTTCCAAAATTTCAATATTAATTTTTTCCCTATTATCAAACAGTAATCCAAGAAACTTCTTTGGTTTACTGTTAATATTAGATTTGAATCCGGAATTCCTATTAATTATTAATTTTGGATCTGGGTCCAGTTTAATTTTAAGAACTTCAGCGATAACTCTAAAGATTTCTGTCCAATAATAGTTGAGTTTTATACATGTTACAAAACTATACGTTAAGTTAGCTTCCAAGTTCTGACATTTATCACAAATAGAAGAAATGTTAGGATAAATTCTATTTAATTTCATTTTTGAATAATGTAATCTGTGTAATACCTTAAATTGTATCAATATATGTCTAGCATTGTCGATATATTTCCAAAGTTGGAATTTCCCTATCCAAGATAGTATTGTATATATACGCTATTAATTTTTCTGTATTTGGGTGTTTATTAAACAATTCATCCAATAATCCTGGTTTTCTATTTTTATAGTCTTGCGTATTTGACAATATAGTTTATTTGACTGCAATCCATAGATATCCTGTAACTCTTGAAATGAAAGAAATTTTCCTTTCTTGTAAAGGTGTTCTATCCTTTTAATTCCTACATCATTCCAGTGTCTTCCATAACTTCTGACCCTTTTATATTGCACAGTATTCGAGGTTATGACATTTAATTTATAAACAAACAACCCCCCAGTTCAACATGTACCTAGCCGGAGGTTTGTGCTTTCTCAAAAAGAGAAAGTGGAAGGACATGCAGAACTATTCAGACTCTATACCAAGGGGGTAATAGAAAAAACTGTACATGAACCTCTTGAGTTTGTATCTAACGTCTGTACCAAAACTAAAAAAGATGGTGGATGTCATATTATAATCGACTTAACTCAACTGAATACCTTTGTGCGATATACCCATTTCAAGATGGAAACGTTTGAAACTGCCAAGCAACTGATTTCCAGAGGGTACTTCATGGCCTGCATCGATCTAAAAGATGCATGCTATTCAGTACCTATACGTAAAGATCACTGCAGATATTTGAAATTTGTCTGGTTGGGGCATCTGTGGCAGTATAGATCACTGCCTAATGGACTTACAACAGCCCGCAGGTTATTTACCAAAATATTGAAACCAGTTTTGGCATCTCTATGGAAACAAAATCAATAGTCATGGCCTTTCTTGATGACATGCTGATTGTGTGGAAAACTTTGGAATTGGCTAAATTAGCTGTGACAGCCACCAAGTCACTATTCCAAAAGCTGGGCTTCGTCATCCATCCAGACAAATCCAAATTAATGCCTACTGTCGTTATGGACTATCTGGGATTCACGATTATCACTAATCATATGATTATTACTTTCCCAAATAACAAAGCGGCAGATATTATAGGGACATGTATATGCTGAAGCAAATGAATGAAGCAATTTTGTTATCCATAATTTTGTCTGTGAAGTGTGCCCATAAAGGATTACTGCATTAGATAAGCACCTGTGGACTTGAACGTAACAGGTTAAGTCCTGGGAGTCAAATATTGGGGCTTTATGGTGTGGGCCAGATATATTGTCAGTGCAAAGGGGCTAGGAGCAAGGCCAAGTTTGCATCCAGAGTCAAGGTCTGGAATAGTACTAGGTGTGCAGTCAAAGCTGGGACCAGGGGTGTGTTCAGCACTGAGAACCTAAGCAGGTAAGCAGCTATGATCAGGGTAGAATAGGGGGCCAGGTGTAAGGCTGGACTCGGGGACGGGAATGAGGGAAGGTATGCAACTGGAGTCAGGGTTAGGAGTAGTACCAGGTGTGCAGTGAGACCCAGGTTGGTCAACATGGGCCAAGTGCTTGATTATAATCTGATTTCCATACATGAATACACTAAGATCATTCATGTGCTGCACCTGTTGATCAGAGCCTGGGCTCTAATGTGGAATGTAATTAGGAATGTAATTTACTCTAACCTATTCATAGCTAATCCAATTTAAAGCATATATATTGCATTCAAGTGTAAGTTAAAAGACTCACTACAGTACGCACCATATTGCACAATTTCAAGCTGAAAAATGCAAAAGTTCCGTACCAATGGAAGGGGGGACACCCTCCTCCCACAGCCCCCCCCCCCCCAGTCGCTACGCTCCCTTGGCCTTGGTCTCTCGCAATTTCTCACTCCCAACTCTCACCCAATGTTGGCAGCCCTGTGATCTCCCCCAGACCGGGTTTATCTGCTCCGCTGCTGATTGATAACGTTATTTATCTCAGTGAACAAGAGGGGGAGGTTTATAACGAGTTTGACCTGTTTTCCCCGTAGACGTGTACTTTATGTGGTGATTCACCTCAGTTCTCCCCCCATATTGACCCTATCCCACTCCCTTGCTGATTTATACCATTATTTACCTCAGGCCGCCATTCAGCAGCGACGCCACAAACTCTCGCTTTTCCGCCGCCATTTTCATCCGGTCAATGGGGAGGCTCGGGGAGATGGGAGCGGTGAGCGGCCATCTTGGTGAGGGCAGGTGAGGTCGACGCCGCTGATTAGCTAAGATAAGTCGGTGGCCCTCTTGGTTAAGAAGGAACTGCAGATCCTGGAAAATCGAAGGCAGACAAAAATGCTGGAGAAACTCAGTGGGTGCGGCAGCATTTACGGAGCGAAGGAAATAGGCAACATTTTGGGCCGAAAACCCTTCTAAACGGTTTTGGTCCGAAACATTGTCTAGTTTCCTTCCCTCCACAGATGCTGCCTCAGTCGCCGAGTTTCTCCAGCATTTTTGTCGGCCGTCTTGGTGAAGGGTTGACGGCGGCCATCTTGGTGAGAGGTCGCCGTCAGTGGCGCTGGTTGATGGCAGCCATCCTGGTGAGAGCTTGATGGCGGCCATATTGTTGGGGTCTCGCCCTTCAAAACGCCATCTTGAGAAGGTGTCAGTGGCCCACATTTGGCCCATTCAACCCTCGAAACCTGTCTTGTCCACTTTGACATTCGACAATTGGTGCAGGAGTAGGCACCTTTGAGCCAGCACCGACATTCACAGTGATCATGGCTGATCTTCCACAATCAGTAAGTGCCCCGTTCCTGCCGTCTCCCTATATCCCTTGACTCTGCTATCTTTAAGAGCTCTATCCAACTTAATTAAGCTTAACTCAGCATGGGCGGAAATCCCGGGGGGGGAAGGATGACGAGGAGGATATGTCCCTGCCCCAATGTTTTGAGAGGTGGCGGACAATTCCCCCCCCCCCCCATGTTTTGTGAAACGTGTATTTTGCAATCAGTTCCCATCCGAGTCTGCGGATCGGAGTCGCTGACGCATCGATGGTCAGCTGGCTCAGACTCTAAAAATAATTAAATGTCATCCTTTGGTGATGAGAAACGCTCATCCATTCCACATACAATACACAAAATAGATTGCAGCAAAAGCAAAACCTCCTTGTAATTTTACATTTTTAAAAAGCTCTCGGGTTTAATGTGTACTGCAGAACGATTGAAATCGTTTATCACTTTTTTCCTCGGAGACAAAAACGATGTGTTAACTGTTACTGTTATGGCTTGTTAACTGCTACAGTTAACGTATTAACACTGTTATTTCGATGTGAAACTAACCAATTCATCGATATATATATTCCTCTATATCTATATAAATATAATTGTGTTTTGACCTTCAAGTGTTACTGACGTGTCCTTTGAATAAAATTCATGGGAGAATTTCTTAAAACTGTGTGTACCATTTGAACTTTGGAGGCAGACAAAAATGCTGGAGGAATACAGCGGGGAGGCAGCATCTATGTACAGATGGAATAGGCGAAGTTTTGGATCTCGCCCGTTCTTCAGACCCATTGTGAACTTTGGATGTATTGGTGGATGGGAAAGATTAAAACAGGTATCGGTCTAATTTAGGGATCCGTCCGGTCGAGCTGGTGTGCAGGTAGAGCCTCTCATTCACCCACTTTATTTAGTAATTTTTACCCATCATTTAGGGATGTTATATGAATTTAAAAAAATTAAGTATTTTTATGTTTATTTTTGTTAGTTTATCAAAGTTTATTTATGTATGTTTTAGGTAGTTTGTGAAAAGTTTATGTGTGTTGTTCTCTCTCTCTCTATCTCTCTCTCTCTCTCTCTCTCTCTCTCTCTCTCTCTCTCTCTCCCTCTCTCTCTCTCCCTCTCTCCCTCCCCCCCCCCATCTCTCCCTCTCTCCCTCTCTCCCTCTCTCCCTCTCTCCCTCTCTCCCGTCTCTCTCTCTTCTCTCTCCCTCCCCCTCTCTCTCTCTCTCTCTCTCTCTCTCTCTCTCTATCTCTCTTCTCCTCCTCTCTCCTCCCTCCCTCCCTCCCTCCCTCCCTCCCTCCAAGGTTAGTTCTGTTTGCCTTTATTTGCTTTAGTTTTATTCAGTGTTATTTATCACATTGTAGCTTTTGAAAATTTTAAATGGGTATCGAACCGTTTGGATGGCTCCGACCGTGAGCACGAGCTTCCTGGCGTGCAGGTACAGTCCCTCATTCACCCACATTATTTAGTAATGTTTACCCATCATTTTCCCTAAATGAAGGGTAAAAATTACTAAATTTCATGGGAGAATAAGGGACTGTACCTGCACACCAGGAAGCCCGAGCTCGCAGTCCGGATGTAGTGGGCATTTCACTTGGTTTGCATGTCAATGAGGATGGCATGTGCCTTTAAATTTTACACTGCCCGTTATATTGTGGGTGGGAATTATGACGTGATTTTCGGTGTGCTTGCGCAGAACTTAGTGTTGTTTTTAGTGTAGTTTGGAGACTGCAGGAAGAAGGTTAACACTTCGACCATGCGGGGTCCATGCGAGATCTAAAGGAGATCATGCCAGTTTTACGGAGACACGAGGAGTTTTCTAATATTTAAAGTAATGTTCGATGAAGATTGTAGTAACAAGTCGTAAGAAATTTGGATGTATCTTACTGTTTTCTATCAGCAATAAAGCATTTATTCATCAAAAGACTGTTTTGAAAGCCATATCTGTGAAGAAGCTCTGACGTTCTCTGTGAGTGAGCTCGCATGCGTTTCGAAGACACCCCCTTCAACCATGCTCATCCATTTAGCGGCTAGGGTGCTAATTTCCTGAAAGATATGAAAATCTGCCGCTACATTAAGTCGAAGGGAACCTCCAGCAGGGGGGTTAAATACCACTCCCAGAGAGAGGGACAGAACATTAAATCGAAGGAGACCTCCGTCACAGGAGCGAAACAAGTCCCAGAGATGAAGACAAAAGATTAGCTAAGATTCTCAGAGAGGTTTTAGCCAGAAGAAAGTGGTTCCAGGAGGAACTGGAGACAATAGATCTCGGCCAAAGAAGGGCACTGGATTTGTGAGTACAAATCGATTATTACTCTTTGAATTGAAATCACAGCTTTAATTGTAAAAGATTTCTGTAACAGAGCCATCAGAAAATGTTTTTTCAACACTCTGGAGATTCTAGCCAGACTGACCTTGGATTGTTTTGAATTGCTTGTGATAAATGCATTCCATTAGAATTAGCAGGCTCTTTTTGCACCTGGGGTTAGAGATGTTCTCTACATTATCAGTATGTTATGGTTTTGAAGGATGTGTTGACAAAAGAAAGCCAGAGCTACTAGCAGCGACTTTTGTTCGATTAATTTAAAGATTTGGCAATCTGCCAAGACCTCTTTACAATCATTGAATTAGAAGATGAAGCAAGAGCAATGCCAGATGAACCATGTGGTGGTGAAGAAAGACCCAGATAACTTAAATAAAGAGATAATACACATACTGCCTGCTTGAGGGAAACCGAGAGAGAGAGAGAAATGAATTATGGTTGCAGGTTAACAGATTAATTGATACACAGAAGACACTAATGGAATCAGAACAGAACGTGATCAAGGTGAAATCTAATATGAGTCAACTATGGAACCTCTACCAGGAGGTTGGCAAGGAACATAATGTACTGCTGTGTTTTGTGCTGTCTTGGGAAGAACACAGAAGACACACCCAGTGGGATGAAGACAAGAAGAAGACATTCAATGGTTTAATGAAAAAAGCAGAGAAGTGGTTATCTGAAATTATGTCACAAGTTACGAGCTTAGTAGCTGGAAGTGCGAAGCAACAAGGTGCCAGAATGGAAGATGAAATTACACGACGAGATAACATCTTAAATATAGCTTCACGAGGATCAAGATATAAATCTGGTTCTTCAGCCAGTTCAGTTTCGAGGGCTTCTGCTCGATTGGGAGCTAAAGCTGAACTAGCTGCTCTCTCAATAGAAGCGGATGCCATGAAGAAAAAAACATGAGATTGAGGAAGAACAAGAACAGATGACGCGACAGAATGAGAAGCTGAGAAGACAAAAGGAACAACTGGAAATAGACACAAAGATGGTGGTGGCCAAAGCAAAGGAGGAGATACTGGAAAGTGAGGGGTCAAGATGCAGCTCTAGATCATCGAAGACGATGAGCTCTGGACCAAGAAGAAAGATTACTTGAAGTGAATTAGCAGTTGGATCAATTCCACGATCAAGGTCCATCGAATTTCTAGGCTTTGAAAACCCATTGGAACAGAGGAAGATGGGTAAAACGTCATCTCAGCAAATGAGTGCTAGATCGAAACAAACTACTTTTGAAGCGTCTGTGGATGCCGAGACAAACCAATAGCGGACCACGTTTTTTCGAGACCTGGTGCACAGGCTCGTGCAAGCCAATATGAATCACAAAGACCTGTTTATCAACAGGTGGAGCCAAGTTATCAGGATGGATTATTGGCACTGTTGAATAGGCAATCTAAATTCATAGATCATAGCTCGACAAAATACATCTCTCATTCTACCACCAGCAGAAATGCCTACGTATGGTGGCAATCCTTTGCAGTATGAAGCCTTCATAAAGGCAATACAAGAAATATTAGAAACAAAAGTTATGGATGGAAAAGAGCGCTTACGATTTCTGGTGAAGTACACAAGTGGAAGTGTGAAACAGCTTGTGGAAAGTTGTCAGAAAGAGCCAGGCGACCATGGCTATAAAAAGGCGAGAATACTACTTGAAGAATGTTTTGGTGATGATCAGAAGATTGCTAAAGTATACATGGAGAAGGGCCATGCTGGGAAAGAAATCAAGCCGGAAGATGGGGAGGCATTGAATGACTATGCAATATTTCAAAGAAATTGTTGTAGCTGGTTGTGGTTAGGGGGCGCCGTCCAGTTGGGTATGGCTGCCCTGCCTGCAGCTGTCTGTCATTTCACTCCCTTTAAAAATGTTTTAGTATGTTAAAAAGTGTTGTTTGGAGGTCTATTCTTTTTCTGTCTGTGTGTGTGTGGGGGGTGGGGGTGAAGGGGGAAACTGTATTTCTCAGTCCCTACCTGGTCGGAGAGGCAGCTTTCCTCCGAGCAGCATCTTCGACCCGTCCTCGCGGCCTACCATCGGGGTCCGGAGCGGTGTTTCCCAAGGGGACTGGCCAGAACCACGGCTTCAGCGGCGGCACAGCACTGGAGGGCCATCGTGGAGCGGAACGGGCAATGCCTTGCGCGGGTCGCCGCACTGAAGCTCCGGTGAGCTGAGACCGCCGACGAAACATCGCGGAGCTGCGGGACTGTGGAGCGGCCAGCCGCGGGTGGCGGCGCTGACCTTAAACATCGCGGAGCCTGGGATCTCTCGCCGGGATCGCCAGTGGTGGAGCTCCGTCCAGCGCGGCCTGTTGGCTTCGGAAGCCGTGGTCTCCGGTAAAGATGCGGCCGTTCCAGGCATCCCAAGCTGCTGAGAGGGTTCTCCCGACGCCGGAGCGCCATCATCCAGCGAGAAGGGCCTGAAACATCGGCCCTCGTTGCGGCGACTGCGGAGGCCTCAATAGGCCCGACTATGGATGGACAAGGGGATGGGGACTGGACTTTGTGCCTTCCCTCACAGTGGGAACCATTGTGGGGGACGTTTTTATGTTTTATGTTAAATTTCTTTACAATGTTATGTTTATATTCTTAGTAATGTGCTGCAATGGCAACTTGAATTTCACTCCACCAATTGGTGTATGTGACAATAAATGAACCTTATGAACCTTATGAGCTCGATGAGAAATCTCGGCCACACGGAAGAAATAAATCTTCCAAGTAATACTAGAATCATCTTTAACAAATTGCCCAGAAGACTGAGAGAAAAGTGGAGAGACGAAGCAGGCAAAATTAGAGATGAAAAGAACCAAGTAGCCAGGATACCAGATCTGGTGGAATTCTTGGACAGAGAAGTACTGAATATGTTAGAACCACACTGGACTATTGAAGACTGCAAACCGATTGCAACTAACAAAGGTTCTACCTTTTCCAAAACTGTTGAAATATCTGAACCTAAGAGAAGTAGTTTTGCTATCACGACCATACCTGTGGAAACGACAGATGGAAGAAAAATAAATGTGCCTACTAGCAAGCAAATAGTATTTTGTTTGTTATGCGATGAAGTTGGTCACACCATAAGATGGTGTCGTAGATTCAAGATGAAAGAATATGAAGACAATATGGATTTCTTGAAAGAGAAGGGAATCTGTTTTGGATGTTTGAAAAGAGGACATATGGTGAGAGACTATAAGAGTCCTATAATTTGTTATAAGTGCAATCAATATCATCCTGAAGCACTTCATACTGAAGAAGAGCAACCAGAGCATTGGGAAGAAGAAGAAGAACTGGAACAAACGGATGATGAGCTACCAGAGCAAATAGAAGAAGATGAACCGGCGCAAACAGAACAGGGCGAGAAGCTAACTACCAGAAATGCTATCACCTTGCCTCAACTGCTCATATTGGGGCCGGGGTAGAAGCTTGTAATTTTTTCTATCTTACCAGTGCAAATAAGGAACAGCAAGACAAATACAGTGTTGCAAAACATATGCTTTTTTGGACCACGGATGTTCGACTACCTTTTGCTCAGAAAACCTGACGAGAAGATTGAATATCACAGGAAAAGAGACTAAGATTCGATTACGTACCATGACTAAAGAAAAAGAGAGCATGAGTCATTACCTTACGAATATTGGAGACATCCAGTTTGGATGAAGATAATTTCATACCAATATCTGAAGTATGTACACATGGAACTATGCCTGTTGGTCGTCAGAATTTACCAAGACATGAAGACTTGAAGCAATGACCTTACCTGAAGGATGTCAAGATATCTGAAGTAAATTCTAGTGTAGATCTACTTATCGGAACAAATGTTTTGAAGGCTTGGAAGCCATACAATCATGACTTTAATGAAAGTACCAGCAAGCCATCTGAAGAGATGTCAAATGAAGAGTTGAAGTTATGGATGTTATGAACTACTCAGTGAAAATTGACGGACACTATTGTGTGGACTTACCTTTTGTAACGTTCTCTGTCAGGCCCTGTTGTGATTAGCACAATGAATACACGTCCGCATTCTTGTAAGATAAGTTTCATGACTGAAATTTCCAGAAGGTCACTTGACCTCAGTCACGAGGCACAGGTACATTTGCCAGCTTCTGCTTTTAGCCTCAAGGGACACTGACATTTACATTAGATATTACATTACATATACATCACACCTTTCAAACAAGAAAGTGTTAATATGCCGAATAATCGTCATATGGCAGAGCAACGTACCCTAAGTTTGGCGAGAATAGTAAATTTCATGAAAGAAGAATCTCTTTGCAGAATGATTTCTACAAGGGTGATTGCTTAAAATACATGTCTACTGAGCAGGAAGCAATTCTACCAATAGAACATCTGACTTCTCTTTGCAACAAGGGAGGATTCACTCTTTCTAAATGGAACACTGACAATTGTGAAAGCATTCCACTAGATGATAGAGCCAAAGAAACCAGAGAGTTGGATTTGGACAAAGACGATCTGCCAATGGACAGAGCATTGGGAGTTACTAATGTGGTACAACTGAAATATGTTACACTCTCCTAGTGGTGGCATGCTGTAAAGGTTGCAAACTCGTTTGCTCCCTTAAGTTTTAACTTCCACTTACCACTCTTTCAATGTTACTTGTGACTATTTGACTTCAAGACACGGTCTAACTTTTCATAAAGTGTTGATAACACTTTTACACGCCTTAATTGTGAAAAGGATGGAGACAAGAAGGAAAGGAGGCTCCCCAAGGAAGGAACAGGGGAAAGCCACAACCACAGCTACAGCTTCTGACTCCAGTATCATAGAAGCAATATCGAAAACGAACGATGAATTGAAAAATGAACTGAAATATGAAATGAAAACAAGATTTGGCAGTTTGGAAGAAATGGTGAAAGGAGTTTCGACCAAACTGAACGAAGTCCAAGGAAAACTGTCTATGCTACAAGATGAACTTCGTGAACAAAAAGAACAAATTGATATCTTGCGAACCCTGGGCCAGGAGAGAGATTTGAAGATTGAAAAACTGGAACGGAGAATGAATGAAAATACTCGAGCACTTCAGCAGTACAAGACTAAAAATATGGACCTGGAAAACAGAAGCCGTCGTTTGAATTTACGAATTGTTGCGTTGCCGGAAAGTCAAGAAGGGGATAACGTTATAAAATGTGCTTCTAAAATTATAAAGGAAACTTTTAACATTGAGTACAATGAAAACCTTCCGTTTTTGGATAACGCACACAGGATTGGGAAGAAATCTGGTAATAAACCGAGACATTTGATTATTCAGTTTCACTTTTTGCAAATGAAGGAGAATATTCTCCAGGCGGCAAAAAAGTTGTACGTGGTTGAATATGAAGGATGCAAGTTTCGAGTTTGTTCCTGATTATAGTTACGAGCTTTTGGAAATACAGTGGCTTGCAAAAGTTTTCATACCCTTGAACTTTTCCACATTTTGTCACGTTACACCACAAACGTAAATGTATTTTATTGGATTTTATGTGATAGACCAACACAAAGTGGCGCATAATTGTGAAGTGGAAGGAAAATGATACATGGTTTTCAAATTTTTTTACAAATAAAAAACTGAAAGGTGTGGCGTGCAAAAGTATTCAGCCCCCCAGAGTCAATACTTTTGTAGAACCACCTTTCACTGCAATTACAGCTGCAAGTCTTTAACAATAAAGTTCACCATTGGTTAAATTTGATAAGACTTAGGGAAAATTTATTCAACACTTTCATACAACATAAATTGCTCCCTCTTTAACCGTTATAAAAACTATTTTACCTTTATATGGTGGAATGGACATGACGTCAAACAGACTTAAATTGTTGAAATTTTCAGTTTGGATTCTGTTTTGCTTTTCTTTGTTTTTGTTTATTTTGTTTTTATTTTTATTTATTTCTTTCCTTTCTTTTTTTCTTTAGTTTAGGGGGGTTTTGTTTTTTCCTTTTTTCCTTTTCTTTTTGTCTTTTTATCTTGGTGTTTTTTTTTTCTACATTTATAACGATAAGAGATGGACCAATGAACTAAAATCTCTCTGCAAGCCAGACATAGAATGGCCAAAGCTTGAGCTGGGATTTGAAATCTCTGCTAATGATCCGGACATTAAATCAAACTTAATGGTGAACTTTATTGTTAAAGATCCTGTTATTCTTTTGAAGGATTTTCATACTTCACCATTGCTGTTACAACACATCCACGAGTTGATTGAACATGGCGGAAGACGTTTCATGCTATCATAGCTTTGGACTATTATGTTTTGGACTATATATTAGGTATCATGCCTTATTTTAAGGGTTTGGTATGAATGATACGACTTTGAACTAAAAGCACTGTTTTAATAAGATTAATAAACTAGTTGTACTTGCTTCTAGAAAGCGAAAGTGAAGATGGAAGAATCGATGAAGAATTCTGATTGCAGATATATAGTGCATGCTATTTTTTCCTCGTTAGTACAGTGGTTTAGTATCCCCACCTGTCACGCGGTAGACCGGGGTTCAATTTCCCGACGAGGAGCCACAGGGTTTTATTCCCTAAACTTTTGCTTTTGATATATGTAAAGCCTTTATGGCCACTTTTTTAAATGTTTATTAGTAATTGCCTCATAATATACTCGAAACAATTAGGGGCCGATATGTAGTGGCCATCTTGCCTGTTTTGCATGTCAGTGAGGATGGCATGTGCCTTTAAATTTTAGACTGCCCGTTATATTGTGGGTGGGATTTATAGAAACATAGAAACATAGAAATTAGGTGCTGGAGTAGGCCATTCAGCCCTTCGAGCCTGCACCGCCATTCAATATGATCATGGCTGATCATCCAACTCAGTATCCCGTACCTGCCTTCTCTCCATACCCTCTGATCCCCTTAGCCACAAGGCCACATCCAACTCACTCTTAAATATAGCCAATGAACTGGCCTCAACTACCCTCTGTGGCAGAGAGTTCCAGAGACTCACCACTCTCTGTGTGAAGAAAGTCTTTCTCATCTCGGTCTTAAAGGATTTCCCCCTTATCCTTAAGCTGTGACCCCTTGTCCTGGACTTCCCCAACATCGGGAACAATCTTCCTGCATCTAGCCTGTCCAACCCCTTAAGAATTTTGTAAGTTTCTATAAGATCCCCTCTTAATCTCCTAAATTCCAGAGAGTATAAACCGAGTCTATCCAGTCTTTCTTCATAAGACAGTCCTGACATCCAGGAATCAGTCTGGTGAACCTTCTCTGCACTCCCTCTATGGCAATAATGTCCTTCCTCAGATTTGGAGACCAAAACTGCACGCAATACTCCAGGTGTGGTCTCACCAAGACCCTGTACAACTGAAGTAGAACCTCCCTGCTCCTGTACTCAAATCCTTTTGCTATTGAAAGCTAACATACCATTCGCTTTTTTCACTGCCTGCTGCACCTGCATGCCTACTTTCAATGACTGGTGTACCATGACACCCAGGTCTCGCTGCATCTCCCCTTTTCCTAATCGGCCACCATTTATGATGTGTTTTTGGGCGTGTTTGGAGCTAAGATGCTTGCTTGTGCAGAAGTTTCGTATTTAGTGCAGTTTGCAGACCGCAGGAACAAGGTTAACCCTTCGACCATGCGGGGTCCATGCGAGATCTAAAGGAGCCAGTGTTATGGAGACACGAGGAGTTTTCTAATGTTTAAAGCAATAAGCTGGAGTTCAATAAAGATTGTAGTAACGAGTCATAAGAAATTTGGATGTGTCTTACTGTTTTCTATCAGCAATAAAGCATTTATTCATCAAAATACTGTGTTTTCAACACCCGGTGAGACCACACCTGGAGTATTGTGTGCAGTTTTTGTCCCCTAATTTGAGGATGGACATTCTTGCTATTGAGGGAGTGCAGCCTAGGTTTACAAGGTTACAAGGTTAATTCCCGGGATGGCGGGACTGTCATATGCTGAGAGAATGGAGCAGCTGGGCTTGTACACTCTGGAGTTTAGAAGGATGAGAGGATATCTCATTGAAACATATAAGATTGTTAAGGGCTTGGACACACTAGAGGTAGGAAACATGTTCCTGATGTTGGGGGAGTCCAGAACCAGGGGCCACAGTTTAAGAATAAGGAGTAAGTCATTTAGAACAGAGATGAGGAAACACTTTTTCTCACAGAGAGTTGTGAGTCTGTGGAATTCTCTGCCTCAGAGGGCGGTGACGGCAGGTTCTCTGGATAGTTTCAAGAGAAAGCTAGATAGGGCTCTTAAAAATAGCAGAGTCAAGGGATATGGAGAGAAGGCAGGAACGGGGTACTGATTGGGGATGATCAGCCATGATCACATTGAATGGCGGTGCTGGCTCGAAGGGCCAAATAGCCTACTCCTCCACCTATTGTCTATTGTTTTGAAGCCATATCTGTGAAGAAGCTCTGAAGGTCTCTGTGAGTGAGCTCGCATGTGTTTCGAAGACACCCCCTTCAACCATGCTCATCCATTTAGCGGCTATGGTGTTAATTTCTTGAAAGATATGAAAATCTGCCACTACACCGGACCGATTAATGACCGTCCGATACCTGCTTCAATCTTTCAAAAGCTACAACGTGATAAATAACACTGAATCAAGTTAGGAGAAAGAGAGCAACCAAGCGCACTGAAAAAGGAGAAGCAACCTACCTGGAGAGATGCCAGATGGAAAGAGACAGGTTATGCAAGCAGATGGTCGAGTCAATTGTTAACTACAGGGAACTCATGTATCCTGATGAGAAAAGTGGAAGAAGTGCAATGCAACAAGGTGTTGAAATGGGAAAAGAAATTACACCTCAAGATAGTATTTCAAATGTCTTAACACGAAGATCAGGATATAAATCTGGTTCTGTAGCCAGTTCAATTACAAGGGTCTCTGCTTAAATGGAAGCCATGGCTGAGATAGCTGCTCTTCACTGGAAGCTGCCGCCTTGGAGAAAAAATATGAGATTGAGGGATAAGAAGAACAGACAATAGACAAAATGAACAGCTGAAGAGAGAGGCTGAGCAACAAAGAAGGCAGTTGAGGACGGAGAAGTATCGGCTGGAAATAGCCATGAGATTGGCAGCTGCCAAGACAAGGAGGGAGACATTGGAAGGTACTTGATGCCCTTTTTCTTCTGCAACATTGGTGACGGCTGATTTGGAAAAAGATAATTAGGATTTGACCACAATTGAATCAATGGATCTTATTTTGTACAGCTAATCCATTATTTGTCAGTCAGACCTTGCAGTACGAACCGTCAGTCTCTTCATAAAGGCAAGAGTGGGCATGTTGCTCTAGAAACTCCTCAAAGGAAAGACCCTTGTAGGAAAGGAAACATTTCCTAATCTAATCAAATGCATTAAAGAAATAAAATACAACCATGCCAAAGATCAATACCTACTGCAGAAACTATCTTTGAAGTAGTACGGCTACAGATATGCATGGAGGCGAGAATAATTTCTTATCATTTCTGGAGATGGTTGGCATTTTCTTTCATTATTGATAGCACAACATGAATTCTGAAGTATTCCGAAGAACACGATGAGGTCAGGAAAAACTTGTTTTATTTGTTGTGTAACGTACAAATGTGTCAACACTTTCTTTAAAAAAAACACTGTAAAATGCCTTTATGTTTTTGGGCCAGTGGCAACCAGCTGGTTCTGTGAGCAGTCTGCTGTGTGCAACTTGGCTCACTTTTGGACTTTCACTTGGGTACATTATGAATGAGAAGATTGTGGCGGGGACTTGCAGGAGTCGGATATAGGTTGTGTGCACTTGACGTGTTTATTCTTCTGTAATACAGCTCCCTACTCCTCACCTGACATGGGCGTTGCCCGGCCATAAATACTAACTCGGGTACCGCCCCCGTGACATGCGCCTCCCTCACCAAGACGCCGCCCTCTAGAGTTGATGGTTCGTCATGACCTTGGGTTGCTATCAGGTGCCGCCACATGACCTCCCACAGAACGAGAGGTACCGAACTGCACAGGGCATCGCACTAGGCGGCCCGAACGCGTAGATACAATCCCACGCCCCGAGCGCTTGCTCGGTTCGGAAGAATCTCCAAGAGCCCAGGACAGCGGACGCCCGCGACGGGGAGGTTGAGCCACATGGACTGACTCATTCAGGTCCAAGTGGGCTGGTTTCAAATGAGCCACAGACGTAGGCCAGCACGTGAAAGGGACCTTCATACGGGCACTGCAAGGGTGACCTGTGGGAGTCACGGCAAAGAAAAATATACGGGCAGCCCATCAGCGGCAGTGGCACATGTCATGTCCATGACGTGACCAACAGGTGGGCCATAGCGGGCAACATTCAGATGTGAACTGGGCGCCCCAGTCGGATGTGATGTGCAGTTGAACCCCAAAGTGGGCAATCCAGGCTGCTACAAGGGCATGAGCACACGACTGCGTTGAAGTGTCCATGGACTTAGAAAGGGAGATTAAACAATTAGATACAAGACTTGCAATAAATTCAGATATAATAATACATAATAAGAATTGTAGCATTGAAGTATAAATTAAACAAAATATACACTGATCAAGTTTTAAAATATACCAACATACTAAACAATTGCTGTTGTGGAATTGGAGACAAACCCCAAAAATTATTGGCTCGACAATTAAGGAAAATTGAAGCTGAAAAACTATACATAGGATTAAATCACAATACGGTGAATTATTAATACAACCCCAAAGATATTAATGAAAGATTTATGCATTATAAAAATCTGTTATACTGCTAAAGCGACAGTAATAAAACAGAAATAGATGCCTTTTAAATATATGTAACTTAAAAGAATTAGATTTACAAAATAGAGAACTATAAATGCTGATATTTCAATAAAGAAATCCAAGAATCTATTAAATCATTAAAAAATGGTATGAAAAAACACCAGGACCGGATGGTATCGGAATTTTATAAAATTTTTCATGATCAAATGGTCCCATATTTAAATCATTATATGAAACAGATATATACACAAAGAGAAATTACCAGATACATTGAACGAGTCTATTATAACACTTTACCCATAAATAAATAAAGATTTGGATACCCAGGATCAATATAGAGCAATTGCTTATTAAATACGGATCAAAAATTTTTAACAATGAAATACTAGCACAAAGATTAAGCACAGTTGTTAACAAATTAATTCATCCTGATCAAACAGGATTTTATACCTAAAAGATATTCTTCATATAATCTAAGACGGTTATTTAATATCATATATTCGAAAAGAAGTGATAAAAAAAGACTTAGTAGTTATCCTCGCTGGATGCAGAAAAAGCTTTTTGACCAGGTGAATGGCCTTATTTATTTTCGGTGATGGAAGCTTTTAAGCTTGGTGATAAGTTTACTACTTGGATCAAATTATTATATGCAAACCCAACAGCTAGAATAACAACAAACCGTATGTATTTATCACTAATTTATGTGTTATCTCGAGGTTGTAGACAAGCTGTCCTTTATCACCTTACTGTGTTGCATTACAATCGAACCTCTTGCCCAAAAGGTAAGATTGCACCCGGAAATATATGGATATGATACTAAAGATACTAAGAATAAAATCTCGTTATATGCGGACGAAGTATTACTTATATCACTAAACCGAATAAGTATCCGTAATTTGTTAAAACTAATAACGAATTTGTTTAATTTCAGGATACAGTATTAATGGAATAAAAGTGGAACTTATGCCAATAACCATGAATAACTTACAAGATATTACAACAATTTCCTTTTAAGATAACAAATGAAAATATTAAAATATCTTGGTATTTTTGTTACAAAGATTTGATAATCTCTATTTAAGTCTAATTTCCCGTATTACGAATAAATTAAATAAAAATATTTTATACTGGAAAAGTTTACCTATTTTCAATGTTAGTAAAATAAACGCAATAAAAATGATTTTTCTCCCACAATTATTATATTTATTTCAATCAATCCCGATAAATCTCCCTAAATTTTTTTAAAAAAAGTAAGACTCTATAGTCACTAACTTTAACTGGTGATTATAAGACCATAGAATAAATAAAAAACACTTATGTAAAGCTAAAATAAACGGGGGTTTTAGCATTACCAAATTTATGTTTTATTATTGGGCAGTTAATATTAAAAATATGAACTTCTGGTTAGAAGAAACAGATAATAAACCAAACTGGTTAAAAATGGAAAGAGAAACTGTTTTCCATTTGAAATTAGCTCTATAATATTTCTAATATTAATGTACCTAAGAAAATTTATAGTGAAACTCGATAATAGAAAGCGGAATACGTATTTGGAAACAAATAAAGAAAACATTAAAACTAAAATTTATACCGCTAGGTCTCTACTATTGCCAACAATTTTACGTTTAAACCCTCAACGATGGATAAGGCTTTTATACAATGGAAAAATAAAGGAATTTTAAATATAGGGGATTCTTTATAAGGAAATTTTTTTTCTTTCATTTTTCAAGAGTTACAACAAGCTTACGGGCTTCATAATAATGAATATTCAGATATTTACAAATCAGAAACTAATCTTGCAAATACACAAGAATTCAGAAATAGAAAGAGTGAAATTTTAGATGAATGCTTGAATAAACATCCAAATACAGAAAAAATGATATCATACATTTACAATTATTTTGTTGAAAGTGATATTCCATCATTGGAAATACACAGACAGCGTTGGGAAAATGAATTAGGTCAAATAATAAGCCCAGAAATATGGGAAGAAAGCTTACAACACATACATTACTGCTCGTTAAATGCTAAACATGCTCTTATACAGTTTAAAATTTTACATAGATTACATTACTCTATATCTAAATTACATAATAATATTTCCAAAATTATCGCCTATATGTGATATGTCAAACTTAGAAGCAAATTTGTCACATTCATTCACTAATTGTACGAAGATTGTAGAATATTGGAACGAAATATTTAAGAGATAATCTCGAATGTTGTTAATATTACTATGATTCCGATCCAAAAGTTAATAATACTTGGAATACCGGAAAACGAACAAATAATTACAAGGAATCAAAGAAATTTTATCGACTATTCTCTAATAATTGGGAAAAAATTAATACTAAAAATTTTTGGAAAGGCCCTGCATCCCAACAATTAAAATGTGAATACAGAAATGTCGGAGACACTTCACTTGGAGAGATTGAGACTTGTCCTTATGGATAGGTTAAGATCTCTTCAAAGGGATTTGTCTCCATACATTAAATATTTACAGGGTCATAATGGTTCGGCGCGCGGGACTTGACTGAGGCCTGAATATCTGAATGGATGAAGAAATACAGATAATAAATCATGAATGTATCTCCAAGAACGGATTATTTAGTAATATTTTTAATCTCCACCAAACTTTTCACATTTATTTTCTATTTTCTACTTTCTATCTCTTCTTTCTATCTTTAAGTAGGGAAAAAAAGTATAGAAACATATTATATATATTCTTAATATTAGTATGAATACACTATTATTAGTTGTATGAAAATATTATAGATGTCTTAAATTTGTAATTATATAAAATTGTGCATTTTCAACTATCAATATTTTGAAATATAAAGTTAATAATAATACAAACACTCTTAATATTATGAAAATATCATGAATATCATAGAAGTTTGGTTAGATTGGGTATTATGTAGTTATATTAGGGGGATTTGTATATTGGTAAGTAGAAGAAATATGTGTGGTATGAGAAGTGTGAGTATATTGCTTATTTTAGAATATACTACATACACTCCCAATATAACAAAATAAATAACCAGGAAATGTATAATGGATAACATTACAAATAACACAAACAGTATCAATTGTAATCAATATTATATAATTTTGTATATTATATAATTTTAATGCAGTATAAGAGTGTACTCTGTATTAATATTGTTTCTATAATAAAAAAAATTTAAAAAAAAAAAAAAAAAAAAGAAGTGTCCATGAGCGGGATGACCTCCGGCCACCACGTAAAACGGTCGACCACGGTGAAACACCCTGGAATGAGGCAAAGCATCCGCCACGAGGTTGTCGTCCAAGTAGACAAACAGGAAGTGGAGCCCGTGCACCATGGTGTCCATCAGGCGCTGAAAGGCCTGCACGGCATTCTTGAGGCCGAATGGCATCCGCAGGAACTCAAACAACCCGAACGGGGTGATAATTACTGTGTTGGGGACATCCTCCGGTCGCACGGGGATCTGGTGATATCCACGGACTAGGTCGATCTTGGAGAAGAACCTAGCCCCAGCCAGATGTGCTGAGAAGTCCTGTACGTGGGGAATACGGTAATGGTCAGTGGTTGTGGCCTTGTTAAGGCGGCGGTAGTCCCCGCACGGCCTCCAGCTGCCGGACACCTTCGGCACCATGAGCAGCGGGGAGGCCCATGGGCTGTTGGAGCGTCGAACGATACCCATGGCCTTCATACTCTGAAACTCCGCCTTTGCTATGAGGAGCTTGTCAGGAACGAGCCTACGGGCACGAGCGTGGAGCGATGGACCTGATGTCAGAATATGGTGCATGACACCGTGCCTCAGGCTAGCCGAGCCGAACTTCGGGATGACAATGTCTGGGAACTCAGCCAGTACAGGGTTGCTGACCGGCGCGGTGGGCGCAGTAGAGCGCAAAGAGATCTTCTCAAAAGTTGACGCGTGGACGAGACATTGGCCCTTCACATCCACGAGGAGCGACTGCGCCCGCAAGAAATCTGTGGCCAGCAGCGGCTGGGTCACGTCCGTGATGATAAATGGCCAGATGAAATGGCATGTGTCGAAAATGACAGAAACCGTGCGGACTCCATATGTGTGGATTGAACTTTAATTCGCAGCAGTTAACAGGGGGCCCCTCTTACCAGCATGAAGGTCGAGTCCAGGTGGGGGCAATACGCTGACCTACACCCCCGTATCCACCGAGAATCGGAGCCCCGAGTGCTGGTCCCAGACATGTAATCGATGGATTCTGCCGCCCACCGCAGTGACTACCGCCAGCTGGCGCTGACGTTTCCCGGAAACGAACATGGCTGGCGGCATTGGCGGGCTGCTGAACCCCAGCGCTGGTGGTAAATACACCACATTCTCCTTGGATCTCCTGGGTCCTGCTCAGCCATCCTCCTCTCCTGTGCCACTCGTCTGGTCTGTGGCTCAGCCATCCCCTCCTGTGCCACTTATCTTGTCTGTGGCTGTTGTGGGCGTGGCTCTCTTGTGGGCGTGGTCCTGGGTCGCTGGGCCTGCCAGGTCATTGAATCAATCCGGTCCAGCGATTCCGGCTGCTCCAGGTATTCCAGCGCGCCCACCTGCTGCTGGTCGGAGATCCACAGCGCGTCAGCGCACGCCCGCTAGCCCGATGGGATCTTCAATGAGCTGCTGGTGGAGGTCTTGTGGCAACTGCTGCAGGTAGGTGAATTCAAAGAGTGGGCAGGGCAGGTGGTTGCCCATGAGCGTGAGCATCTCGGTCGCCGAGCCTGCCCATGTTAAGGACCTGACAGGCGCGTTGCATTCAGCTCAGCCCATAGATCCGGGGCAGCAGCTCCTTGAGGCCTGCGTACCTACCCATGAGCGGTGGGTTATCCAGGTAAGGAATGACCCGACCGGCCGTCTGTTGGTCAAGGGCGCGTACCACATAGTGATAGCGAGTGTCGTCAGCTGTAACGCCGCTGATGTGAAAGTGGGATTTGGCCTGTCGAAACCAAACCCTCGGCTGCGAGGTCCAAAATATAGGCAGCTTCAGGGAGACTGCATTGAGTTTGGCCTCGTAGGCAGCAGCGGCAGAATGCATTTAAAAAATTTCCCTTCCAGGATTACACTCCTGGGTGGCTGGGGAAAGTTGGAAAGGAGAGGTGGGAGTGGTTGCCTTAGATTCCCTTCCCTCTACTGATGCGGCCTGACCCACTGAGTTCCTCCACCGCTTTAGAGGGAATGGACAGATGATGTTTTGAGTCAGGACCTTCTTCAGACTGATAGGAGAGGGTGAGGCGAGGAAGCTGGAAAAGAGAGATAGGGGGTGTTAGGTACTTTCCCCCCCCCCCCCCGTGAGTGCAGGCCCCGTGGCTGGGAGTCAGGAATCAAGGGGTTAAGGGCTCCTGTACCCGATGGCCAAGCTGCATCAGGTGACGGGTGACTCATCGGAAGCTTAAATACCAGACTCTCCCAGAATTCTCTCTTAGTCGACCCTGGCTCGTGAGCAGGCTGCTGGTCTGAGCTGCAGGAGGCCTGGCCACATGGCATAGAACTTTGTGTATTATTACCTACATTTGTTAATTAATATTGAATTGGGACAGATAAGGGCTGACCTGAGGGTTTTCGTGTATTTTGTTTCAGGTTATTTCCATTTAGGCAGGTTAGAGACTCTAGTTGGACGGCCCATTGCGAGCACTGTTATCTTTGTTTATTAGTTTATTCTTGTCCTTGTCTGGGTTGTTTGAATCAGGTTTGAGTTTTAATTAAATAAAAGACTATTTTCTTGAACTTGAGCCTGATTTTTGACTATGTTACGCGGCTCTGAAGTTCCTGCATTCGGGAGTCGTAACAAAATGGGGGCTCGTCCTAAGCTTTGAGGACCCTAGACAGTTTTGGGTTTTTTTGGTAGGCTTCTGGTGACTGAGGAAGTCTGTGTTGTGAGGTGACTGAGGAATTCTGTGTTGTGAGGAGATTTTTTTCTCTTCCGTTTGTGGTAACTTTAGTGACCAGGGTTTGGCTGGTGGTTTGGTCCTACATTTGATATAGAGTTTAAAGTACAGGAATTTACTGAGGCTACTAGTCGGGAGTTGTTTGATAAATGTACCAAGGAGCATTTGTGTATGCTGGCAGAGACCTATAAGGTGCCTATTGATAAGCATTTGAAGAAAGAGGCTATAAAGTCAGAGTTATGGTCTGCATTGGTGAGGAATGGGGTATTGCCTGCTGGTGACGACAGTCCTCTATCTTCTACACAGCCTGGTCAGGATATGGGGGACCTCATTCGATTGAAGGAGCTTGAAATAAGAGAGAAAGAGCTTGAAATGACAAAGAAAGAGCTCAAGCTCCAATTTGAGTTTGAAAGGAAAAAGGAGGAGAGGGCCTTAAGATAGAAAGAGCTTGAAATGAGAGAGAAAGAGCTCATGCTCCAATCAGAACTTGAAATGAAACGCCTTGAGCTGCAGGAGATGGAATTGAATGCTTCCCGAGTTTCTTCTGGGGAACGGGAGGTGTCTAAGGCCGTGGTGTTAGCAGATGAGTATGCATTGACTCATAAAACTGAGTTTGCTGGGCGATCCTATAGTTTTGGTGCACGGCTGTTTAATCGTGGTGGTGTCACCGGTGGCAGTGCCAAAGCTGTTTCTGTGCCTGCAAGTGTCAGCTCATTAATACAGGGGGAGGTCCGAGCTGATAAGGTTGACAGAGATTTCAGGACTAAGGAAGGGCCTGTGTGCTACTATTGTAAAGGGAGCGGGCACATCTTAAAGTCGTGTCCCATCCTGCAAAGGAAAAATGCAAAGCCTGTGGCTTGGTTTGTACACAAAGAGCACCTGTGGTTCCTGGGATGCCTGCGTCTGATGAGTGTAGGAATTATTCTGCGTTCATCACGAAAGGTTTTGTTTCTCTAGAGGATGGGGGTCATAGAGTTCCAGTATCCAGCTTGCGTGATACTGGTGCTACTCAGTCCTTTATATTGGATAGTGTACTGTCGTTTTCTGGGGAGTCATCGGTTGGGTCCAGTGTCCCTGTGGTAAGATTCGGGTTGGGGGATATGGTAGTGCCTTTGCATACCGTGAGTCTCGAGTCTGAGTTGGTTTCAGGCCGGGTAATTGATGAGTTACGGCCGTGTTTTCCCGTTGCGGTAGTTTCTGTGATTTTGGGGAATGATGGCAGGAGGTAGAATTTTAATTACTCCTGAGGTGACGGCTGTTCCGATGGTGCAGAGTCCTGATATATTGGCTATGCAGCATCTGACGGTCTTCACAGCTTGTGCTGTCACAAGGGCTATGGCTAAGAGCCAGGCAAAGTTTGAAGATGTAGTGCACCTGAGTGAGAGCATTTTTGGGGATCAGGATGATGGATCCTGTGTTGTGAAGGGTGTATCTACATCTCAAGATGGAGTCTTGTCTGAAAATGTGCCCATGTCGCTGTCACGTGACCGGCTGGTTGAGGAGCAAAAGAGTGATCTAGGTTTATCGGATCTGTTCGACTGTGCAGTGCCTGAGGGGGATATCGATTCCACAGCAAAGGGGTATTTTCTGAGGAATGGCTTACTGATGCGAAAGTGGTCTCCCTTGGATATGTCGGGGCATGATGATTGGAGCGTGGTTGATCAGATTGTCATACCTCGTCGGTATAGGGATGAGATACTCTGTTTGGCTCATGATGGACCTCTGGGTGGACATTTGGGGGTCAATAAGACGTATGACCGTATCTCACGGAATTTTTTTTGGCCAGGGTTGAAAAAGGAAGTGAAGCAGCATTGCAGGTGTTGTCACATTTGCCAGGTGGCAGGAATGCCGAACCAATCAATTGTTCCTGCGCATTTAATAGCAATCCCTGTGGTCGGGGAGCCATTTGAACAGATTCTAGTTGATTGTGTGGGTCCTCTACCTCAGACGAGGGTGGGCAACAAGTTTCTATTGACAATTATGTGTGTGTCTACCCATTTTCCGGAGGTGGTCCCTTTGTGTAACATTACTGCCCCTGCCATTGTGAAATCTTTCACTAAGTTTTTTTCGTTGTTCGGTTTGCCCAAGGTGGTGCAGAGCGACCAAGGTTCCAACTTCATGTCAAAGGTTTTTGGTCAGGTCATGAAGTTGTTGGATATTGAGCATTGTAACTCCAGTGCATACCATCCTGAGAGCCAGGGAGCTCTCGAGCGGTTTCACCAGACTTTGAAATCCATGTTGAGGACTTACTGTCTGGAGTTTGACAAAGACTGGGATGAGGGGGTTCATCTCATTATGTTTGCGGTGCGTGAGGTCGTGCAGGAGTCTTTAGGGTTCAGTCCTGCTGACCTGGTGTTCGCGCATACTGTTTGCGGACCGTTGAGGGTCCTGAAGGAGAAATGGTTGCAGGAGAATTCAAAACGTAGTATTTTAGACTACGTCTGTACTTTTAGGTCTAGACTGCGGTGGGCATGCGAACTGGCAATGGGTAATCTTGCTTCTGCTCAGTCTAGGATGAAGGGCTGGTTCGACAGGAAGGCTTCTAGTAGGAATTTTTCTCCAGGTGACAAAGTCCTGGTGTTGTTGCCTATTCCTGGTTCCAGTCTGCAGGCTCGGTATAGTGGTCCCTATCGGTGGTAAGAAGGTTGGTGCAAGGGATTACGTTATTGGGTACCCCTGATCGGAGGCGTAAGACTCAGCTCTGTCATATCAACATGCTGAAGCAGTACCATGAGCAGGAGCATGTACAGGTTGATGGGGAGGAGCTGTGTCCTTCGGTTTTGTCTAAGCCGGTTTTGGCTGAAGTAGTGCTGCCCTCTGTGGGTGGTGATGTGTGTGAGGCACGAATGTCTGTGGCAGTGACGCAGGGAAAGCTGTGCAACTTTGAAGATTTGAAGTCGCTTCCCTTGCGGTTGTCTCATTTGTCTGAAAGTCAGCGGGATGATCTGCTTGCTTTGGTGGGGTCAAATGGGTCACTGTTCTCGGATGTGCCTTCTCAGACGCCTATGCTGCAGCATGCAGTTGCTGAACCTAGTTGTACTCCGTGGAGTTCTCCGGGTCTACTGGCTATGAAGGCTAATGGGGAGGACAGGTTTTGCACGGACTTTCGGAGGGTGAATGGTGTAACTAAGCCGGATTGCTATCCTCTTCCACGGATGGAGGATTGTGTGGATCATGTGGGAAGTGCATCTTTTGTGTCTAAGTTGGACTTGCTAAAAGGGTTTTGGCAAGTTCCTTTGTCACCGAATATTTCTTCCGAAGCTTATTCAGTATCTTTGGGTGGGGGTGTTAGGTACATTCCCCCCCCCCCCCCCCCCCCCCCTCCTCTGGTGAATGCTATGTTTCTTTAACTCTTCTGTGTCTCTCCTGAGTGCAGGCCCTGTGGCTGGGAGTCAGGAATCAAGGGGTTAAGGGCTCCTGTCATACCTGCCAACTTGTGAGATTGAAAAATCGGAATCCTATTAGTCTGACGTCAGTGAGGGCGGGGCAAGTGACGTCAGTAAGGGCGGGCAAGTGACGTCAGTAAGGGGCGGGGTACGTGACGTCAGTGAGGGCGGGAAAGTGACCTCAGGGGGGTTACACAAAAAGCTGGAGAAACTCAGCGGGTGCAGCAGCATCTAAGGAGCGAAGGAGTTACACAAAAGGCTGGAGAAACTCAGCGGGTGCAGCAGCATCTAAGGAGCGAAGGAGATACACAAAAAGCTGGAGAAACTCAGCGGGTGCAGCAGCATCTAAGGAGCGAAGGAGATAGGTGACGTTTCGGGTCGAGACCCTTCTTCAGACTTTCTGCTGCACCCGCTGAGTTTCTCCAGCATTTTGTGTATCTCCTTCGCTCCTTAGATGCTGCTGCACCCGCTGAGTTTCTCCAGCATTTTGTGTAACCCTCCATTCTCCAGCATCTGCAGTTTCTTCGTTAACAAAGTGACCTCAGTGCGGGGGGGGGGGGCAAGTGACGCCGAACGCCACCGTGGCGGGGCGGGGTCATGCGGCTGCGTGCTGACGTACACCCGTGCGTGTCCCCATAAGCGGCGCAGGCGCGGTGCGCTCTCTCGCTGTCTCCTCGCCGCCGCCGCCGCCGCCATGGGTCGCATGCACGCTTCCATCCCAATTCCGAATTCCAATTTTTTTTCGGAATATTGAGGAAAAATCGGAATTCGGAATTGGGATGGAAAAATCGGAAGAATTCCGCCCAAATCGGAATAGTTGGCAGGTATGGCTCCTGTACCCGATTGGCCAAGCTGCGTCAGGTGACAGGTGACTCATCGGAAGCTTAAATACCAGAATCTCCCAGAATTCTCTCTCTCTTCGTCGACCCTGGCTCGTGAGCAGGCTGCTGGCCTGAGCTGCAGGAGGCCTGGCCACATGGCATAGAACTTTGTGTATTATTACCTATATTTGTTAATTAATATTGAATTGGGACAGATAAGGGCTGACCTGAGGGTTTTCGTGTTTTTTGTTTCAGGGTTATTTCCATTTAGGCAGGTTAGAGACTCTAGTAAGGCCCATTGTGAGGCTGGCTGGAGCACTGTTATCTTTGTTTATTAGTTTATTCTTGTCCTTGTCTGGGTTGTTTGAATCCGGTTTGAGTTTTAATTAAATAAAAGACTATTTTCTTGAACTTGAGCCTGGTTTTTGACTATGTTACGCGGCTCTGAAGTTCCTGCATTCGGGAGTCATAACAGGGGGTGAGCAAAACCTGGCAAATGATAGGTGGACACAAAATGCTGGAGTAACTCAGCGGGACAGGCACTATCTATAGAAAGAAGGGATGGGTGATGTTTCAGATTGTGACCTTTCTTCAGAAGTGATAGGTGGATATAGGTAAGGGAGGCAGATGCTGGAATCTTGCATAGAACACAATTTGGTTAGATGCACAGAATCTCTTGCCCAGTGACGGGGAATTGAGGACCACAGGACATGGGTTCAAGATGAAGGGAAAAAGATTTAATAGGAATCTGAGGGGTAACCTTTTCACACAAAGGTGCATGGAACATGCTGCCAGAGGAAGTAGTTGAGGCCGGGACTATCCCAATGTTGAAGAAACAGTTAGACACGTACATGGATAGGACAGGTTTGGAGGGATGTGGGCCAAACGCAGGCAGGTGGGACGAGTGTAGTTGGGACATGTTGGTCGGTGTGGGCAAGTTGGGCCAAAGGACCTGTATTCACACTGTACAGCTCTAACACGAAATGCTGCGTTAACTCAGCGGATCAGGCAGCATCTGTGTAGAACGTGGATAGGTGACGTTTCACAGAGTGCTGGTGAAACACAGCGGGACAGGCAGCATCTCATGAGAGAAGGAATACGTGATGTTTCGGGTCAAGACTGAAGAGTGTCTCGACCCGAAACATTCCCCATTCCTTCCACCATTTTGTGTCTACCAAAACAGTGCCTATCCATGTCACGGTGTGCCAGCAGGCTGAAGGAGCGGGCAAAGGCTCTGCCACAGAGCGGGCAGGTGAAGGGGCACTAGTCGGTGAGGACTCGCTACAGCAGGTGGTCAAGGCAGGTGAAGCCCTTACCACAGGACGGGCAGGGGAAGGGACGCTCACCGCTGTGGGTACGCCGGTGCTGCCACAGGCTGGACATGCGGGTGAAACGGATAATTCCGGTATACACCCCTTAGTCTGTTCAGTGAAAACACCGACTAGAACACTTTAAACATCCTTTATTTCACCCAGGAGGCCTTGATTCTCTGTCCTGTGGAGCCATGGAGCTAGCGCTGCTTCTCCGCGCTGGCTGTAAACCTGGGCCGTCTTGGGCAGGCAGAGTTGAGCTGGGGTTTAGCGCTGCTTCTCTGCGCTGGCTGTGGGCACCACTCCTCTCTGACTCCCGACGTATCTTGCCACCCCCGGGCATGGGGGGGGGGGGGGGTCGGGGACACTTGGGTGGGGACGTGGGCAGTGATTGCATCGCCGGAGACCCGGGATCGATCCTGGCCGCGGATGAGTCGCAGGTCTGCGTCCAGGGCTGCCGAGAGTTTTACGCTTGACCTGGGCATGCAAATCAAGTTCCCCTCTGATCTTTTCCCCACCGATGTCTCCCTCCTCCAATCAGTCCCAACCCCCTACTTCCGCCTCTGACCGACACTTCCCTCCTCCAATCATCACGATTAATTATCATGGTCCCGCCCTCATCACCTGCTGACCGATGTCTCCATCGCCCAATCGGCGCCCTCGATCAGCAGTCCCACCCCCACTGGCTCACGGAAAGCGGAGATTTCACAGAGTTTTAAAATCCGGATTACAAAAAATGGGGGGGGACCGTCGGCTAATTCTGATGTGAATTCAGAGAATTGGTGGGCAGTTTACTGTCACCATCTCTCCATGATATCATGCAATAAAGTCTCTTGAGGCAAACCTGGAAATTCTGTTATTTTTAGTTTTCCTTTAATTTTCCTGTAAATTAATTTCTTCCGCAGAATTTGGCGTAGTCGGCCGGATCCCAATTGTAACGGGATTTGAACAAATACAAGGGGAAATAAAAGGGAATGATAAAATAGTCTCCACCGAAAGAGGGACAGGGGGCTTCCCAGAGAAGGGAGAGCCCCGGCAACCCAGCTATCCGGCCGGTGACTTACGCTGAGCCAAGATTGCGGATAGGATAAATGGAAGCAGGTGCCGTAAAGCGCACTACATAAATTGAAAGGTGACTTCGAAGTTTGCAGCCGGAGTAAAGATCGGAGAAATCTGATCCTACTGACAGAGGCCTGAGGAAAAGAAACAGGTGGTCCAGGAGGGAAAGATGCAGATAAGAAAGAACATTGCCAAAGTGATAGAAAATACCAAAAGACACTGGGAACAGATAAGAGATCCCATTTTCCACCGGGATCACCAGCAGATGTGGTAATAAAAAGGAACGGAGATGACCAATGTCCAGAAAATATTTGTGGTAATCTAGCTAATGGATCAAATGGAGATTGGCCGGATGGGGAAAGTTATAAGCCATCTCTGTCCTACTAAAAACGAAATGGTTTGGCAAGATGGGAGCAAAATTAATATTTTCCATGAAAGTGTTATTGGTGATAGTTGGAGTGGTAATTGTAACTTTAAAATTGATTGAAATAATAAGCAGATGGACGGGGATGGAGAAAAGACACCAACCTCTAGAGGAGGAGAAAGCAGGTGTTAAGCAAAATGAGGGACCTGTGCCTTTAATACCAAAGCAACAGGCAGCAATATGTCCCCTCAATATATGCCACGGAGGTAAGGTGGTAAAGGCTGATGTGATCAGATTGTCTAAATCAATGGAAGAACCCATGGCTGCAGTCAAGATAGGTGACTGGCATTTAGATCTTCTGGTCGATACCGGAGCCACGATGTCATCTGCAGCCCCCTCCGTGGACATCCCCGTCAGTCAGTCAAATATTAATACTATTGAGGTTACCGGTGTCCCCATGATAGAACCTTTATCAGAAGCCACTCGTATTAAGATAAATGGCAAGCCACTTACTGATACTTTTATAATCTCTAGAACGGCCCCGAGTTAGGGGGCGCCGGAGGAGGGAGATGGCAGCCTTGCCGGCAGTTTTATTTTCATTCTTTTTGTTATTTTTATTGTTTGTTTTTTAACGTTCTTCTGTTTGTTTTATGTGGGGGGAGGGAAACTTTTTTTTTCAGGTTCTTACGTTCCCGGAGAGATGATCAAGTTTCGGATCACATTCTCCGGGCTCTGCGGCCTACCATCGCTGGAGCTGGAAGCCCCCTCGGACTGTTGTGAGCGGATCCCTTGCCTGGGATCACTCCCACTGTGGCCTGCAGACTTACCATCAAGGTCGCCCGGCACGGGGGAGCTGACATCCCCCCGATGCAGGAGCTGAACGCCCCGACGCGGAGGGCCGAATGCCGCCGGCTACGGGAGTCAAGACCGTCCCATCAACGGGGGGCTCGAGGCCCCCGACCAAGGAAGAACTAATGGAAGGACTTGGAACTTTATTTTTGCCTTCCATCACAGTGAGGAAGGTGTAGGAGTCACTTTGATGGATGTTTATGTTAAAATGTGTTTTTTGAGTCTGTTGCTTTAAAAAAAATTGTATGACTGACCTGGCCAGTGAATTTCACTACACCAATTGGTGTATGTGACAATAAATGAACTTATGAACTCCAGTTACTGGGAAGACAAGCTCTAAACTCAGAGCAGCCTTACACTGTACTGCAGACGGCATGTTTATGGAACTCCGTCAAATGCAGACGCATCAATTGCTAAATTTAATTAAGGGGGAAGAACAAGGGCAAAATATGCCCATCCTATATTGTTGGCTATTAAGTAGCAATCAGTACAGTCAGTTGGTAAAGCGAACGCATTGCACTGCATTATATACGTGCCTCCCTAATCCCGGTTACCAGGAAAGAGTCTCTCCCTGGTTGAATAAACTCGAACAATTAACAGTGACCCCTTATTCGTTCTTTGGGGTTCCGGGATTAGGAATAATGATCCACCTCTCTCGAAACCAGAGGGATCGATTTGAGATGGGAGACACTTCTTAGTCACACTTGACCATAGCTACTAGACCTCCAGCAACAGCGGAAGAAATAGGAGAGATGATAAAAAGGCTGAAGGACAAACAATCAATTCATGTTTTAAAGTTGCCAATTGCAAAAGGAGAGATCCAGATCCTTCTTTAATGACACAGAAGCAGGGGTGCAGTGCTGTTGGAGTTCACGGCTGTTGAACTAGCGGGTGTGTGGTCGAGGTAGCCTGGTTAAAAGAGGGGGAAGGGAAAGACCCATCACTAATGTGGTTACCTGTAGGAGGGGGGAGCCAGCAATAGACAATAGGTGCTGGAGTAGGCCATTCGGCACTTCGAGCCAGCACCGGCACTTCAATGTGATCATGGCTGATCATCCCCAATCCGTACCCCGTTCCTGCTTTCTCCCCATATCCCCTGACTTCACTATCTTTAAGAGCCCTACCTACCTATCTCTTGAAAGTATCCAGAGAACTGGCCTCCACTGCCCTCTGAGGCAGAGAATTCCACAGACTCACAACTCTCTGTGTGAAAAGTGATTCCTCATATCATTCTAAATGACTTACCCCTTATTATTAAACTGTGGCCCCTGGTTCTGGACTACCCCAACATCGGGAACATGTTTCCTGTATCTAGCATGTCCAACCCCTTAATAATCATATATGTTTCAAGGAGATCCCCTCTCAACTTTCTAAATTCCAGAGTATACAAGCCCAGCCGCTCCATTCTATCAACTCAAATAAGGGGACCAAAACTGCACACAATACTCCAGATGTGGTCTCACTTGGGCCGTGTACAACTGCAGAAAGACCTCTTTGCTACTATATTCAAATCCTCTTGTTATGAAGGCCAACATACCATTCACTTTCTTCCCTGCACCAGCATGCTTACTTTATTTGATTGATGAACAAGGACCCCCAGATCCCGTTGTACTTCCCGTTTTTCCAACTTGACACCATTTAGATAATCTGCCTTCCTTTTGTTTGCTACCAAAGTGGATAACCTCAAATGTATCCACATTAAACTGCATCTGTCATGCATCTGCCCACTCCCCCAACCTGTCCAAGTCACCCTGCATTCTCATGGCATCCTCTTCACGGTTCACACTGCCACCCAGCTTTGTGTCATCTGCAAATTTGCTAATATTTCTTAGAATCCCTTCATCTAAATCATGTATATTCTAAATAGCTGCGGTCCCAGCACCAAGCCTTGTGGTCACCCCACTAGTCACTGCCTGCCATTCTGAAAGGGACCCATTAACCCCTACTGTTTCCTGTCTGCCAACCGTTTTTCTATCCATGTCAGCACCCAACCCACAATAGTGCCCTAATTTTGCCTACTAATCTCCTAAGTGGGACCTTATCAAATGCTTTCTGAAAGTCCAGGTACACGACATCCACTGGCTCTCCCTTGTCCATTTTCCAAGTTACATCCTAAAAAAATTCCAGAATATTAGTCAAGCATGATTTCCCCTTCGTAAATCAATGCTGACTCGGATCGATCCTGTTACTGCTATCCAAATATGCTGCTATTTCTTCTTTTATGATTGACTCCAGTATCTTCCCCACCACCGATGTCAGGCTAACTGGTCTATAATTTCGTTTTCTCTCTCCCGCTGTTTGCATCGTGGAGGTTGTAGGCCTGGTGCTGAGCCTGGAACTCTGATCATTACGATTACAATTATAATTAGTCCATTCGGTCCATCGAGTCTGTTGCATCATTCAATCATTACTGATCTATCCTTCCCTGTCAACCCCATTCTCCTGCCTTCTCTCCATAATCCCTGACACCCAAACTAATCAGGAACCTGACAATCTCTGCTTTAAAAGGCGCGGTGGTGCAGCGGTAGAGTTGCTGCCTCACTGGGCCAAAAACCCGGGTACCATCCCGACTATGGGTGCTGTCTGTACGGAGTTTGTACGTTCTCCCGGTGACCTGCGTGGGTTTTCGCCAGGTACAAAGACGTGCAGGTTTGTAGGTTAATTAGCTTCTGTAAAATTGTCCCTAATGTGTGTATGGGGTGATCACTGGTTGGCAAGGACTCGGTGGGCTGAAGGGCCTATTTCCACACATTATCTCTAAAATCTAAGTATCTGGTGAATTGGCCTCCACCGCCATCTGTGGCAATGAATTCTGCAGATTCACCACCAGAGCTAAAGAAATTCCTCCTCAACTCCATTCTAAAGGCATGGGTGGGAAAGCCAGGGAGGGTTAGGGGCTAGATGGAGGTATGTGGGACTAGCTTCGATAGGCATGGCTGTGTTTCTGAGCTGTGGGACTGATGGGGGGGGGGGGGGGGGCGGGCTCAACAGGGTAATAGTTTAATGCTTCAGCCTGCAGCAACCCAGGAGAACTGTGTTCCAGATGCTACCTCAGTTTGTTGTTCTGCACATCGACCGGGAGGCGATTAAATCGGCCGTTCACTTGCAACCGCCAGAGCAAACAGTGTACATACAGTGATGACAAACGCAATATCCAGTGCAGAACTATGTTTGAGAAAACCCAGGGGTGCACGGACGAGGGGCCGAATGGCCTGTCTTGGGCAGGGCGACCACCGACGCTGTCCGTGGAGTTTGCAAGCTCCCCACGGGTCGTAGCAGGGGAGGTGAGCTCAGCCTTCCAAGCCTCAATCAGAGCTCAGCCTTCCTCCCGTGCATCCTAGCCCCGACGGGACGAGCGCTGCCGACTTCCTCCCCAGACCACAAATGAGGGGAAAAACACAGAAGAAACCTCTTCCAATCCCCCGAATCTCTCAGGGAATTCCCTGCCCTGCCTTTGAAATCAAGCGGTCATAATCGGGCACGATCAGTTAGAATTATTCTTTTTTTCTAATATATAGAGGAAAGCTCATCAAGTTCAAGTTTGAATTTATTGTCACATGTACCAATTAAGGTACAGTGATATTGGAGTTACCATACAGCCATACTAAGTATGAAGCAACAAGACACACAGCCACATAAAATAAAATTTAACATAAACATCCACCACAGCGGAATCCACATTCCTCACTGTGATGGAAGGCAATAAAGTTCAATCATCTTCCTCCTTTGTTCACCCGTGGTCGGGGCTGTTGAATCCTCCACGATCACCGCTGCCGACGGTCCGATGTCCGAAGCCCTCGCATCGGGATGATCGAAACTCCAGCGACGGGACGGATTGGAACATTCCGCAGCATGGAGCTCCCCAGTCGGCCTCTTCTTACCGGAGACCACGGGCTTCACGGTGTTAAAGTCCACAGGCCCCGCGGTTGGAGCTTGTCACAGGCAATCCTCGGCAAAGGATCACAGGCTCCGTGATGTTAAAGTCCGCGCGCATGCGGCTTGAAACTCCGGGCCGAGCTTCAGGAAAGGCCGCACCACTCCACGTTGTTAGGCCGCGGGGGGGACGGAGATACGACACGGAGAAAAATCGCATCTCCATCGAGGTAAGTGACTGAAAAAAAAGTTTCCCCCAATTCCCCCCCTCCCACCCCCCACATAAAACAAACCAAGAAACACTAAAACATACTTTTTAAAACATACGTAAAATAATAAAAACAGTAGAATGGACAGACAGACTGTTGGCGAGGCAGCCAGTGCTGGTGACATTACCCAGTTGACACTGATTATTTGGGGGCCTATCTACATTTTTTTTGCTTGAAAAAATACAAATATTTCATTGGAATACAACTTGGCTCCAGCGGGCTAACGAGCAAAAGTTCTTGTTTACCGCAGCCAAAGTCTTGTGGACATCCAATGGCGGAGAGCAAGATCGCACCGTTTGGAGTTGAGGGGGAATGGCTGGGGGATGAGAAGCAGTGACTCCGGATTAATCCTGATGCCTTTCATCAGCGATAAGAAGACGAATGATGGCCCACGTGGGTGGGGGGGGAGGGAGAAAGTTGGAAAGGAGCGGTGGGAGTGGTCGCCTTAGATTCCTTTCCCTCTACAGATGTGGCCTGACCCATTAAGTTCCTCCACTGCTTTAGAGCGCATGGACAGATGACGTTTTGAGTCAGGATCCTTCTGCAGACTGATTGGAGAGGGTGGGTGGGAGGAAGCTGGAAAACAGAAATAGGGGTTGGACAAAGCCTGGCAAGTGATAGGTGGACACAAAATGCTGGAGTACCTCAGCGGGACAGGCAGCATCTCTAGAGAGAAGGAATGGATGATGTTTCAGGTTGAGATCCTTCTTCAGAAGTGATAGGTGGATATAGGTGAGGGAGACACAAGAAACTGCAGATGCTGGTATCTTGCATAGAACAAAATTTAGTCAGGTGCACAGAGTGGGGGAATCGAGGACCAGAGGACACGAGTTCAAGGTAAAGAGGAAACGATTTAATACGAATTGGAGGGGTCACTTTTCCACACAAAAGGTGGTGGGTGTATGAAACAAGCTGTGGGAGGAGGTAGTTCAGGCTGGGACTATCCCAGCGTTAGACAGGACAGGTTTAGCGGGATGTGAATGGATAGGACAGGTTTAGCGGGATGTGAACCAAACGCAGGCAGGTGGGACGAGTGTAGTTGGGACTTGTTGGAGTACAGACACGAGAGAAATTAAGGAGATAAAAGGGTGTGAGATAGGGAGAAAGGAATGTATATGTGCAGCTTTAAAGAACATTGGTCAGATAGCATTTGGAGTTATGCATACAGTTCTGGTTACTCCATTACTGGACTGATGTGGATGTTTTGGGGAAGGTGCAGAGATGGTTAACCAGAATGGTTTAAAAACAAGGAACTGCTGATGCTTGTTTTGAAAAAAGGACACAAAATGCTGGAGTAACTCAGCGGGACAGGCAGCATCTTTGGAGAGAAGGAATGGGTGATGATTAGGGTTGAGCCTGAAGAAGGGTCACGACCTGAAACGTTACCCATTCCTTCCAACATTTTTGTGTCTACCTCTCCACATCCCGGTGTGCCAGCAGGCTGGAGGAGTGGGCAAAGGCCTTGCCACAGAGCAGGCAGGTGAAGGAGCGCTGGCCGGTGTGGACTCGCCGGTGCTCAAGGCGGGTGAAGCCTTTACCACAGAACGGGCAGGGGAAGGGACGCTCACCGCTGTGGGTACGCTGGTGCTGCCACAGGCTGGACATGCGGGTGAAACCCTTGTCATACTCACCGCACACAAAGGTTCTCTCTATGGTGTGTATCCGCTGGTGCTCCCGCAGCCGGCGTGCACTCTTAAAACGTTTGTCGCAGTGGGAGCAGCTGCTCGCCACTGTGGGTCCGCCGGTGCTGCCGCAACCCCCGCAAGCTGTCAAATGCCTCACCACAGTACGGGCAGTCGTAAGGCTGGCCACTGGTGTGCACGCGCTGGAGAGACAGGGCGCGGGAGGCCATGGCAAAGCGCTCCCCACACACCGGGCTGGGGACGGGACGGTCGCCGGAGTGCACCCGCTGGTGCGACAGCAGGTGGGTGAAGCATGTGAAGCCTTTGCCGCACTGGGTGCAGGTGTGGTTGTGCTGATGTAGCAGCAGGCTGCTGGATTGGGAAGACCTTGCCGCAGTCGCCGCAAGTGTAGGGCCGCTCCCCGGTGTGCACGCGTCTGTGCATCTTCAATTGTTGGGACAATTTGAAGCCTTTGCTGCAGTCGGAGCAGATGAAGGGCCGCTCATTACTGTGCACCCGCAAGTGCTGCTGTAGCCCCGACTCCTGACTAAAGGTCTTGCCGCAGGTGGAGCAGCCATAGGGCTTCTCGCCCGTGTGCAACCGCCGGTGAACCTTCAGATTATACGCTACCTTGAAGCTCTTGCCACAGTCTGAGCAGGTGAAAGGCCTCTCGCCGGAGTGTGTGCGGTTGTGCCGCAGCAGGTTTTCGTAGCGGGTGAAGTTCTTGCCGCACTCCGAGCATTCGAAGGGGCGTTCTCCCGTGTGCACTCGCCGGTGGATCTCTAGCGTGCATGCGTGCTTCCAAGCCTTGCCACATACGTCACACTCATAACGCTTCTCCTTGTTGTGCCCCGTCATGTGGTCATCCACCGAAGCTCAGCCTGCACACCGGCACCCTGGCCGCCCTCAATGGCCACTCACGTCCCTGTCACCCTGTTCACAGCAATGGCTCCTAAACCCTGCAGGAGGGGAACACAAAATGTCAACAAGCTGGGAAACAGGACATCACTGATGCGTGAACATTACTAGTGCTTCAAGGGGGGAAGTGGGGGAGGGTGTGGGCTGGAGGAGGGGATGAAGGGGTAAGTGATGGGGGTAAGTGAGGTGGGTGGGGAGGTGAGTACGAGGGTAAGTGGGGGTGGGTCAGAGGGGGAGGGGGTAAAGGGGAGGAGTGAGGGGGAGGGTTGAGGGGGAGGACAAACATCCGGGAACTGTGACGAGCCGCCCACCCGCACATCCACCCGCTCTGCGTCATGACGTCAGCCACATGCAAACACAGCCGGCGTCCTGATGTCACCGCCCTTCCGAGGAGGACTGCCGGCCCCACCCCCTGCCATTGCGCAGAATCACATTGGGGTGGCGTGCATCATGGGAAGAAGGTCGCACAGTGCTGTAGTCACTAAGCGTCTGTGGAGAGAAGGAATACGTGACGTTTCGGGTCGACACCCTACTTCAGTCTGATGGGAGGTACAGAGATAAGGAAGTGTAAGGAGTGAAAACAGGACAAAGAAAATGGAGTTCAAGGAAAATGTAGAATGGATCATTGTTAGTTGGGAGAAGGTAACATAGACAATAGGTGCAGGAGTAGGCGATTCAGCCCCCCAGCCACAAATTCAGATCCCCTATCTCCCTGTTCCTGTCCTCACTAGCACGACGCACTGGAAGCAATCCAGAGATAACCACCCTAAAAGTCCTGTTTTTCAGTCTTCTTCCCAACTCTCTAAATTTGCGTTGCAGAACCTCCTTCCTCCTCTTCCCGACGTCGTTTGTGCCCACGTGCACAACTACTGCCGGCTGTTCACCTTCCCTCTCGAGGATGTTCTGAAGTCTGTTTGTGATATCTTGAACCCTGGCACCAGGGAGGCAAAAGACCATCCTCGAGTCTCGCCTGCCACCACAGACTCTCCAGTCCGCACCTCGGACAATGGAGTCACCCACCACTATGGCTCTGTCTGACGTCAATGTCGCCGGTCGAGTCTCATCGCTAGGATTGGAGCCAGCGTCGTCTGCCCCGACAGCTCCCAAAAAGGGTGTACCTGTTTCGATTTGGACCTGGGGTGTCCTGCACTCCACGGTTACTCCCCTTTCTCCCTGTCACCCTCCTTCGCTCTTCTTGTATCCTTGGCGTGACAACCTCACTGTAGGTCCTTGTCCAGGATATTCTTGTTTTCCAGGATGGTCCAGAGGTCATCCAGCTGCTTCTCCAGTTCCCCAACACATTCGTTGAGGAGCTGCACCTGGACACAATTTCTGCAGGTGTAGTCTCCAAAAGTTCTAGCCGTGTCCCCGACTTCCCACATCCTGCAGGAAACACACTTCACCAACATGTCTGCCATTTCTTCAGTGGACAAAAATCACAAATTTCAATCAAGTGTAACCTGCTTGCCTCAAGCCTCCTCGCCGAAGACTCTTGAACCAAAGACTCCCACCTTTCTCACAAGGCAAGACTCAAGCCAAAGAGTCGCACATTTCTCACAAGGCAACACTCTTGAGCCAAAGACTCACACTTTTCTCACAAGACAAGACTCTTGAGGCTAAGACTTGCACTTTTCTCACAAGGCAACACTCATGAGCCAAAGAATGGCACTTTTCTCACAAGGCACTTCCCTCAACAAGGCCGCTCCCAGTCTGAAGAAGGGTCTCGACCCGAAACGTTACCTATTCCCTCGCTCCATGCTGAGCTTCTCCCGCATGTTTGTCTACCCCAAGAGCAAACTTTGCTTATATTGGCGAATTAATTACCTAAATTTGTCTATTTACCAATCGTCAATTTACGAATTTGAGAATTAAATTCCTCAGCCTATCCCCGCACTTCTTCACCTACTGCCGGCCTTGAAGGTATGTGTTCGAGGCTGGTAACAAATCTTTAATAATCTAATATGTTTCAATAACATACCCTCTCATCCTTCTAAACTCCAGAGTATACAAGCCCAGCCGCTCCATTCTCTCATCATATGACAGTCCCACCATCCTGGGAATTAACCTTGTAAACCTACAGCCTTGTAATCCCTCAATAGCAAGAATGTCCTTCCTCAAATTAAGGGGCCAAAACTGCACACAATATTCCAGGTGGTCTCACTATGGCCCTGTACAACTGCAGAAGGACCTCTTGGCTCCAATACTCAACTCATCTTGTTATGAATGCCATTAGCTTTCTTCACTGCCTGCTGTACCTGCACGCTTACTTTAGGTGTGTTACAAAAATTACCTTCAGCGGCACTGCAGTTCTGCCACTAGCCCTGTGCGTGACTTTGGCGCTTTTGAGAGTGGGACCAGGGTTTAAAATGCAGTTTTCTACAGCCTGTTGAAGTCGATCTTTGTCAGGCTGTTTAGCTGCTGAAGAAAAATCGATCCGTCTTGCGTTTTTTCAAGTTTTTAAAAAACAGCGCTGGATAATTTAATAGCAGGAGTAAAGTAAAAATCGTCTTCTAAAGCCGTCAACACTGACAACGGGACGGATCTCACGTAGGGGACAAAGCAAGGTAAGCCGTTTGTTTTTACATATAAACGTGCTTCTTAGGATGCCTTTAATCAAAATTTCACGTTGCGAACCGGCAATATTTTTCCTGCCGATATGGGGTTTAAATTCACTGCAAATGCAACGTTCCAATCGATCGCGTTCCACAAAATCCCACTCGCAAGATGATTTAAATGGCCATTAATTTAGGGAATTAAACACTAAATTCCTTCCATTTGGCCTATAAATTAATGACAATGAGATTTAAAAATCATGTTATATTGTGAATTCTTGTGTTATTTGGACACTTCGGCTATTTAAAAATGTTAACCTTTTCTTAAGAAAGGGATAGATGTTTAGATCTAGTAATTGAGTTTTGTAATTAGCTACAATTAGGTAACTAACTCATTATATGCTTTAATTTCAGGTCATCCAAGTAAGATTGTTTCATATTTGTTTCAGAATGATTCAATCTATAATAACTGAAAATTGTATTCAGTTCTCTTAATTTTTAAGAAAGTTATGGGCTTTTGACTGTCCCCAATCACAGCTTTTGAGTTAAGTCAATGGAAAAGCAATAGGGAACAAGATGCTAATTTCCGAGTATGAAAATGTCCATAGCTTTTTTACTACCGAAGATATGAAAGTGAATTAGATGTCAAATTAAACTTCTTTTTATGCTTTATCTGATGGGATAAATTGCAGACTTGATTTTAAAAATTTCAAAATTGTGTAACATTGCTACTTACTTTCCGTGACTGATGTACAAGGACACCCAGGTCTCATTGCACCTCCTCTTCTCCTAATATTGGCTCATAATGCCTGACACCCGTATCTCGGTACACAGAACGGTAATGAGCCATTTTTAGGAGAAGGGGAGGTGCAACAAGACCTGGGTATCCTTGTACATTTTCCACCCAGAGAGTTGTGAGCCTGTGGAATTCTCTGTCTTAGAGGCCGGTTCTCTGGATACTTTCAAGAGAGAGCAGACAGAGGAATGATCAGCCAGGACCACATTGAATGGTGCTGCTGGCGCGAAGGGCCGAATGGCCTACTCCTGCACCTATTCACCGAAAAAATATTAAAAAATAAGCATGTTGAGACGCTGCACCGCGGCCTCCCGCCGTCAGGGGGCGCTACAGCCGGAGGACCAGAGGGCGCCCCAACCTCCCTCACTCACATCCCCCGGCCCACACGCCTCGGGCTCCGGCTCCTCGGGTCGCCGGCCGCAGGATCGCCCTCGGGAAGGGAAGGGACGGGGAAAGGACGCGAGGCCGGGCGGCGGCGGCTGTTCCTACCTGAGCTCCTCCCTCCCCGGCGCTGACCGGAGGCCTCGTCCCGACGGCGGCGACAACGCACCGGCCCCCCCCCGCCTCACGTGACCGGCGACCAGGTCCCGCCTCCCCCACACTGACGGACAGCGCCAGCGGCCAACGACGTCACACAGGACCAGGTACCGCCCCCTCCCGGCGCCCGCCCAATCACAGCCGCGTTCCCGCCCCCAGCGCAGGGGAGCGCGTCGGATAGGTCGAGCCGTAAGCCCCGCCCTTCGGACAGACAGCTTTCCCCGCCAATCGGAGCCGCGCATCCCGCCCTAGCAACGGTTGTCACGGCGGTCCGGCCCCGCCCCGCCCCGCGGCTCCTGCACCACGTGCTGGGGAAAGAATATGGGCAACGTTTTTTTTGTCGTATTTATTTGTACCACGACGTAAACGGGGTATATCTTTATTTAGCAACTCTGTACAGCAGCCGCCTGCTCGTGTGCCTGCCCGGGCAACTCCCTAACTGCCACACCTCCGCCCACCGCATTCCTTACATTATTATTCCCATAATACCACATCTCCCTTTCTTTGAGAACAAAGGGTGGACTACCTTTGTCTCTGCAGGTCTTTAGGGGTTTATTCTGCCGTTTTGCTGGAAGACCTGTCCCTGATTCAAGCATGCAAAATAGAAATAAAATAACTTCCGCGTTACCAAACTGTGAACTATCACTTTAGCAGGGTACACAAAAAGCTGGAGAAACTCAGCGGGTGCAGCAGCATCTAAGGAGCGAAGGAGATAGGCGACGTTTCGGGTCGAGACCCTTCTTCAGACAGGACTGGGCCCGCCGAAGACCACAGCCGCACCCGTCTCACCTTGCATCGCCGCCGGACCGGGGCTCCCCGAACATGGCCGCCGTACCGCACCCCACTCATCTCGCCGCCTCACCGGTCGGACCGATTACCCGCCCACCGGGACCTCCAACGCATCGCCCGCCGACCCCGACTCTACTGCCCGTGGACTCCTACCTTCGGGTCCGCCGACCCACGACACTCCACCGCCCTCCAGCAGCCTACAGCCGTCGCCTCAAACAAAAAACCAGTCTGAAGAAGGGTCTCGACCCAAAACGTCGCCTATCTCCTTCGCTCCTTAGATGCTGCTGCACCCGCTGAGTTTCTCCAGCTTTTTGTGTACCCTCGATTCTCCAGCATCTGCAGTTCCTTCTTTATCACTTTAGCAGGATGTGTTCTTCAAAACTTAAACTCTCAGGTTTCAGGTAAATGTACCAGGTTTACAGAACAATTTCACATCACGTTTCACTCTCTCTTTTTCTCTATTGTAGAAAACAGATCAATAAATCACAAATCAAGTCTCTTCGGCTTTCTAACCTCTCTCCCACACCTGGTCCGCACAGTCTCTGTGGTGGGGCCTTCTCTGCTGCAAAGACTTTAAAGTGGCTACCTGAGAACTGGGGCCCATTGTCACTTTTAAGAACTTCACCAATTCCATGATGAGAAAACATGGATTTCAGGTGTACCACCACATCTGTGGACCTTGTGTGTGACAGCAGCGCAACTTCCACATACCTTGAGAAATAATCTACTACTAGTAGATAAGTCTTGTCTTTCAGTGTGAATAGGTCAGCTCCCATGGTTTGCCAAGGCCTGTCTGGCATCTCCGTTGGCATCAGCGGCTCTTTGACATTCATTCTCTCTTGAATGCAGGTTCTACATTTCAGCACCATGTCATTCAGCTGGCTGCTGAGTCCTGGCTACCATACCGCCTGTTTGGCCCAGCCCCTGCACTTTGTCACCCCCAGGTGTCCCTCATGTAGTCTCTGCAGCACATCACCTTGGAAGGCTGATGGGATGACGAGCCTCGTGCCCCGCAGCAGCAGCCCATCGTGCACAGTCAGCACTGCTCTATCAGCCCAGTAATGTCTCAGCACTTCCTGCAGTTGGCTTTTGTCGGGCCAGCCGTCTGTGCAGTACTCCATCAGTGCAGAGCAGAGCATGTGCTGTCTGCCCGCAGGTGCTCACGTAGGCTGCTCAGATAATCTCCACTGACAGGAATGTTGCTGATGACAGAGTCTACATAGATGTTGGTGGCCTCTAATAGGCTTGTGTCTGTGTGTGTTCTTTCGACTCTCAGAGGAGTACGCGATAAGGTGTTGGCTGTCCCCAGGCTTTTGCCAGGGACATGATTGACTGTATAGTTGTACCTCATGAGTCTCATCCTAAATCTTTGGACTTTTGGTGGGAGGTCATCCAAAGCTTTCCCTCCCAGCAGACTCACCAACGGCTTGTGGTCAGTTTCCAGCTCGAATGGTCTTCCCAGGATGAAACAGCTGAACCTTTCACATGCCCACGTCGCAGCCAATGCCTCCTTCTCTACTTGAGCATAACGCTGCTCTGTTGGTGTCATTGACCTGGACGCATATGCCACAGGTGACCACATGGCATCGCCTTTCTGCAGCAGGACTGCCCCCAGGCCAAAGGAAGAGGCATCAGCAGAGATCTTTAGAGCACTGTTTGGGTTGTATAATGTGAGCACTGGTGTGGATGACAGCTCTGTTTTTAACTGATCAAAGGCGGCCTGCTGCTCTGTCCCCCAGTACCAGTGGTTCTTCTTGGACAGCAGGTCTCGTAGCACTTTGTCTTTTTCAGCCAGGTTAGGCAAGAAGCAGCCCAGCTGATTGACCATGCCCAGAAAACTTGAGTTCGCTGACATTTTTGGGTGCATCCATTTCTTGTACTGCTCTCGTCTTCTCTGGATCTGGCTTCACTCCATCTGCTGAAATCACATGACCCAGGAATCTGACTGTGTGGCGTGTGAGCTCACATTTGTCCATGTTGAGCGTAATGCCGGCTTTACATGCCTCTCTAGCACCGCATGCAGCCACACATCATGCTCCTCCTGCGTCTGTCCCCAGACCAGGATGTCATCCATGTGACACAGTACCCCCTCCAGACCACCGGTCACTTCTGTCATCATCATCCTTTGAAAGTGCTCGGGGGCTGATGCTATGCCAAAGGGTAAACGGTTAAAATAGTAGCGCCCAAAAGGCTTGATGAAGGTGGCGTATTTGGCAGCCTCTTTTGTCAATGGTACTTGCCAAAAACCCATGTTGGCATCTAATTTGCTGAATACTGTTGTGCCAGCTAGCATGCCCAGAGTGTGCTCGACAGAAGGCAGGATAAACTTTTCTCTGCATACTGATCCATTCATCATTGTGAAGTCCGCACAAATGTGAACATCACCTGTTTTCTTCGGCACCACCACCATCCCGGCACACCAATTCTCAATCTTGGTGATCACGCCCATCTTCTCCATACGGTCTATCTCCTTCCTCACTTTTCCCATAAGCGGCAGAGGGACTCTGCGTGGCGTGTGGAGATGGAAGGGCACAGCCTCTGGCTTCAATTTAATTGAGTATGGCCTCCGAACAAGACCCAAGCCGCTACACAGCTTCGGATATTGTTGTTTCACTGATTCCACGGTGATGCCGTTAACCCTGCACACAAGCTGAAGCCGTTCTATGGCAGGCCTTCCCTACAGTGCAGTGTGCAGGTCTTTTACTACATAAATGTTCTCTATGGCTGTCTTTTTGCCTCTGCGCAGTGTTTCTCTGGCTACACCCAGGACAGAGAGTGCATTGCCCCCTGGCCCAAACAATGGGCGTGTCGACACTGCCAGGCGCTTCACATCATGCCCCCCTGTCATGTCATGGTACACCTCGGCTGGCATGGCGGTGACATCAGCATCCTTTGTGGATGACATGAAGCTGGAGGGCAGTGCTAGCTGTGAGGAGGATGCTAGGAGGCTGCAAGGTGACTTGGATAGGTTGGCTGAGTGGGCAAATGCATGGCAGATGCAGTATAATGTGGATAAATGTGAGGTTATCCACTTTGGTGGCAAAAGCAGGAGGGTAGACTATTATCTGAATGGTGGCCGATTAGGAAAAGGGGTGATGCAATGAGACCTGGGTGTCATGGTACACCAGTCATTGAATGCAGGTGCAGAGGCTGTGAAGAAAGCGAATGGTATGTTGGCATTCATAGCAAAATTATTTGAGTACCAGGGCAGGGAGGTTCTACTGCAGTTGTACAAGGTCTTGGTGAGGCCACACCTGGAGTATTGTGTACAGTTTTTGTCTCCTAATCTGAGGAAAGACACTCTTGCCATAGAGGGAGTACAGAGAAGGTTCACCAGACTGATTCCTGGGATGGCAGGACTTCCATATGAAGAAAGACTGGATAGATTCGGCTTGTACTCGCTGGAATTTAGAAGATTGAGGGGGGATCTTATAGAGACTTACAAAATTCTTAAGGGGTTAGATGCAGGAAGATTGTTCCCGATGTTGGGGAACTCCAGAACAAGTGGTCACAGTTTAAGGATAAGCGGGAAGTCTTTTAGGACGAAGATGAGAAAGTCATTTTTCATACAGAGAGTGGTGAATCTGTGGAATTCTCTGCCACAGAAGGTAGTTGAGGCCAGTTCATTGGCTATATTTAAGAGGGAGTTAGATGTGGCCCTTGTAGCTAAAGGGATCAGGGGGTATGGAGAGAAGGCAGGTACAGGATACTGAGTTGGATGATCAGCCATGATCATATTGAATGGCGGTGCAGGCTCAAAGGGCCGAATGGCCTATTCCTGCACCTATTTTCTATGTTTCTATGTACAATGTTTACATATTCACATATTTTGTTGTGCTGCAACAAATACAATTTTTATTGTCCTGTCCGGGACATATGCCAATAAAACACTCTTGACTCTTGACAATGGCCTGTTCCCTTTAACATCGTCATTTTTTTCCGAGGCATATCCTTTGCATCTGCTTTGTTCTGTCATTTTCACACCTCACCCTTCCATATCTTTAGTCTCCCTCTTCCCTGACTCAGTCTAAAGAAGGGTCTGGACCCACAACTATACCCATTCCTTTTCTCTAGTGATGCTGCCTGACTTGCTGACCGATTCCTGCTTTTTGTGTCTATCCCCCTTTGTTTCCTCTCTCTTCCCTGCACCCCACCTGAACGGGACCCGTTTCTCCCATTTCCCCTTCCCCTTTCACCATTATCCTTTCTCTGGCTTCACATTCTGCTCATCTTCTCTCACAGCCTTTCTTTTCTTCAATAAATGCAATATCCAGTGCAGAACAGTGCAAGATTGCACTGCAGAAAGCCAGAGGTAGCACGGATAAGAGGGGCCGAAGGGCCGGTGTCCGGGCAGGGCGATCACCAACGTTGTCTGTGTGGAGTTTGCACGTTTCCCCCCCTCCCCCCTGTGTTTGACCGGGTGCAGGTCGGGGCAGGGGAAGCGAGCTCAGCTTTCCAAGCCCCAATCCGAGCTCAGCCTTCCTCCTGCGCATCCTAGCCCCAACTGGCCGAGCACCGCTGCATTCCTTCGCAGACAACAACTGAGGGGAAAGTTTAAGATCAAAATTTTTGCACGATCAGTTAGCATTATTCTTTTTTTAATATATACTAGAGTGCAGACCCGCCGGGCTGCATTCGCCAAGAGGATTTTTTAAACTTTAATTAGAGGGGAAAAATGTGAATCAGAATATGTAAAATTCTCGTGAAAGTTGGCATTTTTAAAGCTTTAATCGCGAAAAACTTGTCAAATATAGGATGAAATCTTCAGTGAAGCTGATCAATGCTATCTGAGCCATTGTGATGTCATCAGCTGAAACTGGTTGTTTTAAATTCAAAGTCTTTTAATCTTTTAGTTGAGAAATAAAGCATAAAATGTTCAGTGAAGGTGTTCTCTGCCTAGAGGGGAAAAATGTCAATCAGAATATGTAGAAATGTAATCGTTCACGCGTAATGTTTTTGCGAAGATGTAAAGACAACCACATATAACCACACATACAAGATCAGACTTTTAATAAGTACTAGACTAAGTGGGCCAGTTGGGTCTCATTCTCACACTAGAGGCCTGGTCCCCCAACGCAATATTCCACCTCTCCACCAATTCCAATATTCCACCACTGACGCATAACTCCCAACTGCGCAGGCGCGGCTGACGGGTTCCCGTTGTGACGCCCCTGATCCCCCCTCCTCCCTTCACCCCCCCCCGCCCCTTGCCCTTTTGCCCCACGCACTCACTCCATCCTCCCCCCCCCTTCAAACCCTCCCCACTCACTCTTAGCGGCTCTCCGGTGGCGCAGCCATTCCCTCCCATTGGGTTCCCATTGTGACGTAGAACACGCGGGTATTACTGCGCAGGCGCAGCTGACGGGCACGGCAAGTGGAAAAGGGATTTATTAAAGCTTAAAATAGGAATAACTCTTAAAATATAACCACAATTTAAATGTTAAAGAGGTGATTTATTGTCCATTCTTTCTTGTTGCGTCTCTTGTTGCGTTCTGCAGCTGGGAAGGGGGTCGGCTTCAGGCGGGGGCTGATGGGGCCGGTGGAGGAAGTATCCTGCATCCGGGGGAGGGGGACGGCTTCAGGCAGTGGCCAGTGGGGGGGGGGGGGGCTTCTGGAGGGCTAGTATGGGTGTTGTGGGTCAAAGGGACTGGATTCCAAAGGGCTATTGTGGGCCAAATGAATTCTTGGAATCACAGTTCACTGACTCATGGCTTATGGACTCACAGTTCACACACTCACTTACTCACGACTGGTGGGCTCACAGTTCACTCACTCACTTACAGCTGGTGAGCTCACAGTTCACTCACTCACTCATGGCTGGTGGGCTGGCAGTTCACTCACTCACGGCTGGTGGGCTGGCATTTATCAATACATTAGCTAAGTAAAAGATATTCTCTACTTTTGACCTAAAAAGTGCTTACTACCAAATTCCTTTGAAAAAATCAGAGAAGACATACACTGCGTTTGAAACAAATGGGAAATTATGTCACTACTGCAGAGTTCCTTTTGGTGTAACTAATGGCGTGACTGGTTTTCAGAGAGAGATGGACAAACTTGTTGAACAGGAAAACCTTAAAGATACTTTCCTTTATCTTGATAATATAACTATTGCAGGAAAAGACCAAGGTGAACATGATGAAAATGTACAACGGTTTTTAGAAGTTGTACATTCTAAAAATCTAACATTAAATGAGGCTAAATCAATAACATCAGTGTCATCAATTCATATTCTTGGTTATTGGGTTTGAAATGATATAATCAAGCCTGATCCAGAAAGACTCCGCGCACTCAAAGAGATAGATACCTGTTCCAGCTACATTAAACTCTCTACGAACAGTTCTTGGTATGTTTGCATATTATGCTAAATGGATACCAAATTTTTCTGACAATATTCAACCTTTGATTAGAGCAAAATCTTTCCCCCTTGACTCTACCGCAATCGGTGCCTTTACTTCTTTAAAGAAACAATTAGAATCTGCGACATTACACGCCATCGATGAGGATCTCCCCTTTGTTGTTGAATGTGATGCCTCTGATTTAGCAGTATCAGCAACATTAAATCAAGGAGGATGGCCAGTGGCTTACATGTCTCGTACTCTCCAAGGTAGTGAATTGCACCATCCACCCGTTGAAAAGGACGCTACAGCAATTATTGAAGCAGTGAGAAAATTGAGTCATTTCTGCCCACTCCCCCAACCTGTCCAAGTCACCCTGCATTCTCATAGCATCCTCCTCACAGTTCACACTGCCACCCAGCTTTGTAAAGATTAGGCCATACTGGGAAAATGTTGATGCAGCTATTAAAAATATCTTGGGTTATAAAATCCCAAATACTTGCCTGGGATGTATCTGGGGCATATTAAAGTTATAGTAAAGATAGAAGATACATATTTGATTAAAGTTCTGCTTGCAGCAAGTAAGAAGGCCATTACCAGGCAGTGGCTTAATGAAAAAAGTCCAAAACAGATACAGTGGTTAGAAATTGTGCGAGCATCTTTAATATGGAGAAATCGACATATTCCTTGAGAGTCAAGGAGAATTCATTTGAGAAGATCTGGGGAAAATGGACCATTTATTTGAGCCATGACACCAACTAGATAAATGCCAAGCTCGACATGGGAAGGTTGTGTTATATAGAACTAGATGGTATGTTTGTGTGAATATTGAAATATCTCCAGATAACTAATCAATGTAATGTTTTTTTTTAAATTTGGTAAGTGAACCACACGGTCTTATTCCATTTATAAATTTTATTTATTTCTTTTTTTCCCCCTATCTATTTATTTTTTAATTTTGATTGTTGTTTTTCTTATTTTGTTTTATTTATGGTGATGGTGTTGTACTGTTTTGTATATATCTCTGAAAAATCAATTAAAATTTAAGTGAAAAAAAAACGGGAACAAAAGTCCGATCGATTTTTCTTCAGCAGCTAGCACCCGAGGAAATCCGCCTCCGACAGGCAGTAGAAAACTAGATTTTAATTCCACCCCCCCCAAAGGTGCCAAAGTCGCACACACGGCCAGTGGCAGAACTGCAGCGCCGCTGAAGGTAAGTTTTGTAAAATTGCTACCCCCATTTCCCACTCACCCCCCCCCCTCCCCTCACAGGGGGAGGGATGTGTGTGTGTGTGTGTGTGTGTGTGTGTGTGTGTGTGTGTGTGGGGGGGTGGGTGGGGGGGGGGGGGGGGGATGGAGGGTCTGGTGCATCTGTAGAGAAGATAGACACAAAGGACTAGAGGGTGTGAGCTACAGGGAGAGGTTGAGTAGGCTGGGTCCAACTTTGGTCTTAACTAATTTTTTCCTCTTCACATAGCTAAAGAAGCTTTTACTATCCTGCTTTATATTCTTGGCTAGCTTACCTTCGTACCTCATCTTTTCTCCCTGTATTGTCTTTTTGGTTATCTTCTGTTGCTCTTTAAACATTACCCAATCAGAGCTGCCAACATTGGTTGAGAGTTGGGAGTGAGAAATTGCGAGACCAAGCTTGAGGGTGTCCCCCCCTCCCATTGGTAAGTAACATTTGCATTTTTCACTTGAAATTGTGTAATGTGGTGCATAACGTAGCGAGTCTTTTAACTTACACTTGAATGCAATATATATGCTTTAATTGGATTAGCTATGAATAAGGTTAGAGTAAATTACATTCCTAATTATATTCCACAGTAGAGCCCAGGCTCTGATCCATACGTGCAGCACATGAATGATCTTAGTGTATTCATGTATGGAAATCAGATTACAATCAAACACTTGGCCCTTGTTGGCCAACCTGGGTCTCACTGCACACCTGGTACTACTCCAGGCCCTGACTCCAGTTGCATACTTTCTCTCATTCCTGTCCCTGAGTCCAGCCCTACACCTGGCCCCCTATTCTACCCTGATCATAGCTGCTTACCTGCTTAGGTTCCCAATGCTGAACACACCCCTGGTCCCAGCTTTGACTGTACACCTAGTACTATTCCAGACCTTGACTCTGGATGCACACTTGGCCTTGCTCCTAGCCCCTTTGCACTGACAATATATCTGGCCCACACATAAAGCCCCATATCTGACCCCCTAGACTTAACCTATTACGATCAAGTCCACAGGTGCTTATCTAATGCAGTAATCCTTTATGGGGCACTTCACAGACCAAATTATGGATAACAAAATTTGCTACATTCATTGGCTTCCTTGTTATCTAACATGCTAGTCACTTTGTAAAAGAAGTCATCAATTGGTTGAACACAATTCCCATCCATAAAATTAAACTCACTCAGCTGTATAAGTATTCTGATACCATTTCTTTCATTTTCGTAACAAACTGTCCTGAAGTCATCAGGCTAATTACAAATCAATAACATTAGCCAACTCCGAAACATGAAGCGTTGAGCATTGGGATCGAAGCATCATGGACAACTGGCCTCAGTTCCCTGCTCTCATCTGGCAATGTTCTCCATCTGAACCAGGGGCCGCGGAGCGTTTTTGGAAGTGGTGAGGCTAAGCTATCACTGATCACTGTCCTTGAGGGAGTGGAGCAACCAAGTGGGGAGAGGGTGTGGAAGAAGGGTGTGTCCCCCTCCCAGGGTAGGAACTTTTTGAAATTGATGATGATGTATTACAATCATGTTTTAGTGCATTGTAGAAGTATGATTTCCATGTTTTTTGTATGAAGTATTTTTAAGAGGTAACTTTTTAAGGGGTAACCTTATCCACACAAAGCGTGGTGGGTGTTTGGAACAAGCTGCCAGAGGAGGTAGTTGAGGCAGGGGCCATCCCAACATTTAAGAAACAGTTAGACTGATACATGGATAGGACAGGTTTGGAGGCATGGACCAAAAGCAGGTAGCGTAGCTGGGACATGTTGGCGGGTGTGGGCAAGTTGTGCCGAAGGGCCTGTTTTCACACTGTATCACTCTATGACCACATGATACCTCCACCATGCATGAATGCTTCAAAATCAAGTGATCGAGTTTTATTGCCATATATTCAAGCATAGAAACGTAGAAAATAGGTGCAGGAATAGGCCATCGGCACTTCGAGCAAGCACTGCTATTCAATATGATCATGGCTATTCATCTAGAATCAGTACCTCTTTCCTGTATTTTCCCCATATCCCTTGATTTTGTGAGCTAAATGTAACTTGAAAACATCCAGTGAATTGGTCTGCACTGCCTTCTGTGGCAGAGAATTCCACAGATTCACAACTCTCTGTGTGAAGAAAGTTTGTCCTCATTTCAGTCCTAAATTGCCCCCCCCCCTTTATTCTTAAACTGTGACCCCTGGTTCTGAACTCCCCCAACATCGGGAACATTTTTCCTGCAGTTACAGTAAGTGAAAATCTAGCAGGCAAGCAGGATGCTTTCTCCAACCGCCCCCGTTTGAAGTCCACTATCTTCCACCGTTTCTACCCAGTGCCTGGTACTTACTTCCAGCAGCCACTGGTTGTCCTCCAGGATGCACCGAGCCGCAGCCTGATCCATGCCGGTCACCTGGGCGAATTTGGCACAGAGACTCTCACGGCAGCGACGCAACGCTTCCGACACCTTGCAGTGAGGTTCTTCCTTGGCGGAGCTGCAGTGAGCGACTTGCCAGCCCGGCAAACACTCGCTAGCCCTGCTCCCCGTCCGCATCTGTCCCCGTCGCTGCTCCTGCGTCCAAATCCCATGGCCCATGCAGTTGATATGAGTTTTGAAATTTTCGTTGATCACAGAATTTCTCATGACAGAGCGTGAGAAATTTGTGATCAGCGTGAGAATTTGGCAAATGCATGATTCTCACGCTCAGTGCATGGGAGTTGGTAGCCCTGCCTCTCTATCCCCCTCTCTCTCTCCCCCCCTCTCTCTCTCTCTCCCTCCCCCTCTCTCTCTCTCTCTCCCTCCCCCTCTCTCCCTCCCCCTCCCCTCTCTCTCTCTCTCTCTCTGTCCCCCTCTCTCTCCCTCTCTCTCTCCCTCTCCCTCCCCTCTCCTCCTCTCTTTCTCTCCACTCTCTCTCTCTCCCTCCCACCTCACTCTCATCCCCCTCTCTCCCCCCCCCTCTCTTACGCTCTCTCTCTCCTCTCACCCCCCTCTCTCTCTCTCCCCTCTCTTTCTCCTCCCTCCCTCTCCCTCTCTCTCGTCTCACCCCCCTCTCTCCCCCTCTCACTCTCTCCCCACCCTCTCTTCTCTCTCCCCTCTCTCACTCTCTCCCCCTCCCTCTTGCCCCTCTCTCTCTCTCTCTTCCCCCTCTCTCTTGTCCCCTATCTACTCCATCCCCTTCCCCTCTCCCCCTCTGCTCTCTCCCTCCCCTCTCTTTCCCCTAACTCTCTTTCCCCTCTCTCTCCCCCTCACTCCCTCCCTCTCTCTCTCCCCCTCTCTTCCTCCCTCTCTCTCTTCTCGCTCCCCCTCTTTCTTCTCTCTCTCTCCACCTCTTTCTTCTCTCTCTCTCTCTCTCTATCTCCCTCTCTCTCTCCTCTCTCTCCCCCTCGCTTCCCACTCTCTCTCTCCCCCTCTCTCTATCTCTTTCTCCCTCCCTATCTCCCCTCTCTTTCCCACTCCCTCTCCACACTCTCTCTCTCTCTCCTCTCTCTCTCACCTCTCTCTCTTCCCCCTCCCTCTCTCTCCGCCTCTCTCATCCTCTCTCCCCCTCTCTCTCCCCATTTCTCCCTTCCATCTCCCTCTCTTTGCCCCATTTTTCTCTTTTCCTCTCCCCCCTCTCTCTTTCCCCACCTCTCTCCTATTCTCTCCTACACTCTCCTCCCTCTCCACCCTCTCTCTTCCATCTTTCTTTGCCTCTCACCCCTCTCTCTCTTCCCCCCTCTCCACCTCACTCTCTCCCCCCCTCTCCCTCTTCTCTTTTCCCATTCTCTCTCTCTCTCTCACCCCCCCCTCCCTGTCTCTCCCCTCACTCTCCTCTCACCCCCTCTCTCTCTCCCCCCAGTCTCCCTGTCTCCTTCCCCTCTCTCTCCACATCCCTTTGAGATTCTCTGTCCCATTGGCACAGACACCCTCGCGGCAGCGGCGCAACGCTTCTGACGCCTCCGATCGGCCCGGGACTCTCGCACTGCTCCATGGCCGGAGATGCAGCGAGCGACTCGCAGGCCCCGCAAACACTCGCCAGCCCCGGCTCCCTGTCCGCGTCTGTTCCCGCCGCTACATCTGCTTCCATCCCTCCCTCAGCCCCGGCTCTCCAACACCCGCGGACCATGCAGTTTATCTGAGTTTTGAAATTTTCGTTGATCACAGAATTTCTCACCACAGAGCGTGAGAAATTTCTGATCAGCGTGCGGGCGTGAGAGTTTCTTCAAATGCGTGATTCTCATGCTCAAAGCGTGAGCGTTGGCAGCCCTGCCCTATTCTCTTGCTTCCCGCTCATCTTTGCTACGTTGTACTTCTTCGCTTTAATTTTTATATTGTCCCTGATGCCCCTTGTAAGCCATGGTCATCCCTTTCTCCCCTTGTAATCTTTCTTCCTCCTAGGAATGAGCTGATCCTGTACCTTCTGTATTATTCCTAGAAACACCTGCCATTTTTGTTCCACTGTCATCCCTCCTGGTGTATTTTTCCAATCAACTTTGGCCAGCTCCTCCCTCATGGCCCCATAGTCCCCTTTGTTCAACTGCAACACTGACACCTCCGATCTACTCTTCTCCCTCTCCAATTGTAGATTAAATCTGACCATGTTATGGTCACTGCCTCCGAATGGCTCATTAACCTCGAGGTCCTTTATCAAATCCGGTTCATTACATAACACTAAATCGATAATTGCCTTCTCCCTGGTAGGCTCCAATACAAGCTGTTTGAAGAATCCATCATGAAGGCACTCTACAAAGTCCTTTTCTTGGGGTCCAGTACCAACCGATTTTCCACAACAACCACAGCATTACTTTTACTACATGCCAATTTTAACTCCTGATTCAACTTGTGCCCTATGTCCAGGCTACTGTTTGGGGGCCTGTAGATTAGTCCCATTAGGGTCTTTTTACCCTTACAACAGACCATCCACGCATCTCCTGTCCTCTCCTTGGACAATGGAGTCACCCGTCGCGCTCTGCCCGATGTCGGTCTCGCCGGTCGAGTCCCATCTCTAGGATTGGAGCCACTAATTGAAGCCATTTCAATTGAAGCCAATCCTCACTATTTGAAGCCATTTCAGCCTTCAATGATGAACATTGCTTATCTCTGCTGATAGAAACTTTTAGCTTGTTACAGAGTGTGAGACAGGGAAAGGTGTGGGGGATGATTTTTTGGGCCTCGATGCTTAATCTCATAGTGAGGCGGAGCCAAGATTACTTCCAGAGCCTTATATTTTCAATCTGTGCAAGAACCTCCCACATTTCATTTAACTCCTTGGAATTTTCAGAGTGATTTGGTCTGTTCCCTTTTTTGTGCCGCTCTTACATAAACAATTTAAAGAATCAGGCCTGTTTTAGCAGTATGAACATTGACTTCTCTAACTTCAGGTAACCCTTTGCTCTCTCTCTCCATCCCCTCCCCCTTCCCACTTGTCCCACTGACCCCGCCTACATTCTTTCTTTGTCTAACCCCCTCCCCTGACATTAGTCTGAAAGGTCTCGACCGAAATGTCGCCAATTCCTTCTCTCCAGAGATGCTGCCTCATCCTCTGAGTTTCTCCAGCATTTTGTGTCTACCTTTCATTTTACCAGCATCTGCAGTTCTTTTTTAAATATCCCTGGAAGATAAGATTCAAGATTCAAGATTCAAGAGAGTTTATTGTCATGTGTCCCTGATAGGACAATGAAATTCTTGCTTTTCTTCAGCACAACAGAATATAGTAGACATGAATACAGAACAGATCAGTGTGTCCATATCTATATTACTAAAAGTAAGATCTTGACCACTTCCTGTTTTTCTGTTTCATGATTTTAGAAAAAACGCTGCCACTTACGCTATCTTTCTCAGAGTCCCCCTCTGCTGCGCAGGACAAGAGGATTTTTCCCATTGATGAAAAATAAAACTTATTAATGTTTAAAAAATGTTGACATTCTCTCGGGAGGGACTATAAAACCCGGAAGTGTTGTGCCTCACTCAGGCACTGCAAGTGAGAGGGTCACGTCTCTCAGTCTCAGCTGTGAATAACACTGTACACATGTCTACTAAACTGTGAGTGTGGTTTTACTGACCTTGAGTGCCCTTAATGTGGTTTGAAATTGAAAATGTGGTTGGGCTGAAGTGAAGCACTGAAAACGGTTGGTGGGGGTTTGGGTTGAAGTGAAAACACTGCAAACGGTTGGTGGGGGTTTGGGATGAAGTGAAAACACTGCAAACGGTTGGTGGGGGTTTGGGATGAAGTGAAAGCACTGCAAACGGTTGGTGGGGGTTTGGGATGAAGTGAAAGCACTGCAAACGGTTGGTGGGGGGTTAGGGCTGAAGTGAAAGCACTGCAAATGGTTGGTGGGGGTTTGGGCTGAAGTAAAAGCATTGCAAATGGTTGGTGGTCTAAACTTGACAACTTCCTGTTTGCACTGTATATTGATTTTAGATAAAATGCTACCACTTATGGCTGTGATTTTTGGCCATCTTTCTCAGTCCCACTCTGCTCATCAGGTGCAGAGGATTCTTCCCATCAATGAAAAAAAAAGTGTTATTAGTGTTTAAAAAATGTTTAGAATCGCTCTCCTGTCAATCATGCCATGAAGGACACACCTTTCCCGGTGGGGTGGGGGGGGGGGGATTATAAAACCCGGAAGTGTGGGTGTGGCTCAGTCTCTGCATGATGGGGGAGGGAGAGGTCACGACTGTCTGAGCTGTGAATCAACTGAACACACTGAATGTCCACTGAACTGTGAGTGTGGTGTTTTGTGTGGTTTTATGGTGGTTTTATGCTGGTTTCACCCTGCTTGAAATGGTATGAAACTGCATTTGAATATGGTGGCCTTGCACCCTGCATGAAATGGTATGAAACTGCATTTGTATGTGGTGGCCTTGCGCCCTGCTTGAAGTGGTATGAAACTGCACTTGAATTTGGTGGCCTTGCACCCTGCTTGACATGGTATGAAACTGCACTTGAATTTGGCGGCCTTGCACCCTGCTTTAAATGGAATTTCAAGGAATAGCCGTGAGTCAACTGCCAGCCCACCAGCCGTGAATGAGCTGCCAGCACATCAGGCTCGAGGGACTGAGCTGCCACCCCAAGAATCAATTTGACCCACAATGTCCATACTAGCCCTCTGGAGACCAGTCCCTTCAGACCACAACACCCATACCAGTGCACCAGCAAGCACCCCCCCCCCCCCCCCCCCCCCCCCACTGGCCACCAATATTGGAATAGGTGGAGAGGTGGAATATTGCATTGGGTGACCAGCCCTCCCGTGTGAACATGGGACCCAACGGGTCCCACTTAGCCTTAGTACCAATATATAAATATATACACACATTAATAAATAAACAGATAAAATGCAAATAAACAGATAATGGTCTATTAATGTTCACAGTTTTGTTTAAGTTGAGTTAAATAGCCTGATGGCTGTGGGGAAAAGGCTATTCCTGAACCTGGACGTTGCAGTCTTCAGGCTTCAGTACCTTCTACCTGAAGGTAGCGGGGAGAAGAGTGTGTGGCCAGGATGATGTGGGTCCTTGATGATGCTGGCAGCCTTTTTGAGGCAGCGACTGCGGTAAATCCCCTCGATGGTAGGGAGGTCTGAGCCGATGATGGACTGGGCAGTGTTTACTACTTTTTGTAGTCTTTTCCGCTCCTGGGCGCTCAAGTTGCCGAACCAAACCACGATGCATCTGGTCAGCATGCTCTCTACTGTGCACCTGCAGAAGTTAGAGAGAGTCCTCCTTGTACAATAATATATAAGATAATAGACAATAGGTGCTGGAGTAGGCCATTCGGCCACTCGAGCCAGCACCACCATTCAATGTGATCACGGCAGATCATCATAAATCAGTCCCCATATCCCTTCACTATCTTTAAGAGCTCTTTCCAGCTCTCTCTTGAAAGCATCCAGAGCACTGGCCTCCACTGCACTCTGGCAGAGAACTCCACAGACTTTCTGTGTGAAAAAGTTTTTTTCTCATCTCCATTCTAAATGGCTTACCCCTTATTCTTAAACTGTGGTCCCTGGTTCTGGACTCCAGAACCAGGGAACATGTTTCCTGCCTCTAGCGTGTTTGTGGCTGCAGGAGTCAATACTTTACAAACTGTCTTAAGAAATATTATGCATACATTTATTTGCTGGATTAATGACTCTGAAAATGAAATGTGACCACTTATTCTTAAAATTCTATGACTAACCAAATTATCCATAATCTAGTCAATGAACTGAATAACTCTCTTAAGAGAGAGTTAGATAGAGCTCTAGGGGCTAGTGGAATCAAGGGATATGGGGAGAAGGCAGGCACGGGTTATTGATTGGGGACGATCAGCCATGATCACAATGAATGGTGGTGCTGGCTCGAAGGGCCGAATGACCTCCTCCTGCACCTATTTTCTAAGTTTCTAAAATGGAAACATTAATTTTTGAATTCAATACAAAAGTAGGGAGTTTATGATTCTGTTATGTCGGACAATGCCCACCTGCAATGCTGCATATAGTAACCCCATTTAAGGAAGAATAAAAGTAGCTCCCAGATTTGCTCTGGGAATGAGTGGGTTGTTTTGAGGAAAGTTTGGACATTAAACGTCTTCACTGTAGCTTAGGAGAGTGTGAAGGGAAGGGAGTGCATAGATCCCTGCCAAGGACCCAACAATCTCCCCTCTTGCCTCTCTTAATAACTTGGGGTAGACTCTTTCAGGACCTGGGGACTGATCCACTTTAACATTCATTAAAGGACCTAACATTTCCTCCTCCTGATATCAACTTGCCGGGCAACATCAGCAAAACCCTCCATGATGCCACAAGCCTTCATGTTCTTGCCTTTGATACTCTCTGATACAAAGTACACATTTGAACCCTCTTCCTCTGGCTTCTGGTATTAAATTCCCTTATCTGTCCTTGAATGGTCCTAAACCCTCCCGAGTCAACATCCTGCTTTTAATGTGTGTACAAAGTGTGTTGCGATTCTCTTCCTAATCCTACTCACCAAGGACATTTCATGGAGTTAATGCAGCAGTCTGAGAAATGCTGTAGGGGGAATTCCGCAGTCAGAACAGAGCTGTAACGACTTGGTGATCTTGCAGACGGATTCCACTGTCGGGGTCTGAAGATCCTACAATCCGAGCAGTGTTGAAGACATTCAGCATCCTATAATGTGAACAAGACCCTGGGGTTAAGTACACCACAGCCTGTGTGCAGTTTTATTGTCTGTTGAGAATAGCATGGGACAGAAAAGAGCAAGAGTCCAAACTGAGGAAGGAAAATAAAACGAGTTTAAAGAGAGTGTGAAGTCTGAAGAAGGGTCTCGTTCGCTCCATATATATCCTTCGCTCCATAGATGCTGCCTCACCTGCTGAGTTTCTCCAGCATGTTTGTCTACCTTAAAGAGAGTGTCTGCTCTTTTGAATTCAGAGATCCTGCTCTTCTTCCTGAGCTGCTTCTACAGCCACTCTCCATCTGTTTTTTCCTCTTCCAAAAATTCTAAGTCAGTGTTTGTGGACAACGAGAGGGTTAATTTCCGTCTGCGATGCTGCCAACTGCATCCAGTTCACTGGGGATCTGGCCCCTTCTACATGGGAGCCAGTTTCTCCCTGTTTAAGGCAAGGTCCTGATTGATGAGTGAAGCCGGTGGAGTGGGCAAACAACGTGTTGTTATCTCAGAGCCTGCAGCTGGCAGTTATTCTTCACTGGTTTCCGGACTGTTCACATGTCTCCATCCTGTGACTCTGAGTTTGGGAATTAGTGCGCGCCTCGCAAGGTGTTTCCTCCCTCACTGACTGGCTTCATATCCTGGTTTGAGCAGCCGTTGCAAGCAAGAGAGAGAGAGCAGGCACAATCGGAGCTGGAAACCTCTCCCGCCCCCTTGCTTCTTGTGTGAGTTGCATCCGGAGTTAGCATCAACATGTTATACAGAGAGCAGCAGGGGTGTCCTGAAGCAAGCGGGTTGATCTGAAGCAAGTTTGGTCTCATTGCCGTTGGATGTGATTTTCACGAGGCTGCCAGTGAATTTCGCTGTGAGTTTCTGCGGTCTGATCTGTGAGTTTGGATCTTGTCGACAGTTCCTTTGGCCCCTACTGATCCCCAGGAGAGGCTCCCCTCTGTGGCCAAGGACACACGGTAAGCAACAACTCCGGGTTAGTTCTCGTGCTAAAAAAATGCCTGATTCGATAAGCATTCCCTAAAGAGGGCACTTTCCACCCACTGCGACCTATTCACTTTGTCACCTTGTTGCTCTTGAATTCTGAGAGATTTTCGTGTAAGAATAAGTCAGATCTTTCTCTTTTTTTACATGTTTTTCCTGCGGGTTTTGTTCTTTTCCCCACAAGGTGCATGTTCAGCATTCTTGCAGCTCGTCAGAGTGAAATCTGATGCCCTGTCCCCAATTCATCAAGATACATCTGTTGCAGGCAAATGCTACTGACAGCTTCAACTCCAGTACATTATTTGGGTGCTGTCTGCAAACTTGCCCATCAGCTCGCTGCCCAGTTAGTCTCAAACTAATTCCAGCTTCTAACCTGGAAGTGGTTTTCACCTTCCTGACCCACGAGTGCAATCAGTCAAAATGACTGCCTATCCCCGCTAATGAGTATTTAAGTCAGATCGAGCAGCATCAGACATGTGGACCTCAAGATCTGTGTATGACTATACGTTCCTCGGATATGAACTAAAGGCTTGAAGCTGCTTCATTTGTTCAAGTGTGCATTAAAGATCCAGGGGACTATTTACAGAAGGTGAGGGGAGATCTCCCAGTTTCCTTTTGTTTAAGAAAGAACTGCAGATGCTGGAAAAATCGAAGGTGGACAAAAATGCTGGAGAAACTCAGCAGGTGAGGCAGCATTTATGGAGCGAAGGAATATGTTATGTTTCGTGTCGAGACCCTTCTTCAGTCTGAGACGGAGAGAGAGACAGAGAGGGAAACACAGAGAGAGAGAGAGAGAGAGACACACACACACAGCGAGAGGGACAGAGAGAGACAGATATAGAAGACAGAGAGAAGCAGACAGAGAGATATACAGAGAGACAGGGGAGAGAGAGCTAGAGAGACAGAGAGAGGGACAGAGAGAGAGAGAGAGAGAGACAGACAGAGAGAGAGACAGACAGACAGATAGAGAGACAGGGAGAGAGAGACACGCACAGAGAGAGAGAGAGACGGAGATAGAGAGACAGAGAGAGACAGACAGAGCAAGACAGAGAGAGAGACACACAAAGAGAGAGAGAGAGAGAGAGGCAGAGGGAGAGACAGAGAGACAGACAGAGAGCGAGAGAGACAGAGACAGAGAGAGACAGTGAGGCCGAGAGAGAGAGAAAGAGAGAGAATGAAAAAAAGGCATTGCCATTAAAGTGATGTGATTTTAATGGCAGTGGAGCTGGAAATTTGATGTTTTTTTCTCTCTACCTGATTTTCTAATTTCAAAGTAACAGGATATTTCCCAAATTTACTGTATTTTTAGCATGTTCAAAAGGTTGAATAAAATAAACACTTAAGAAATGAGTTAATTTATGTTTTTGCTCATGTGACTGTCTCTCTCTCTATCCACATTAGGCAGGAAATTGTGTTGGTTAGACTGATGGGACTGAAGGCTGATAAATCCCCAGGGCCTGATGGTCTGCATCCCAGGGTACTTAAGGAAGTGGCTCTAGAAATTGTGGATGCATTGGTGATAATTTTCCAATGTTCTATAGACTCAGGGTCAGTTCCTGTGGATTGGAGGGTAGCTAATGTTACCCCACTTTTTAAGAAAGGCAGGAGAGAGAAAATGGGGAATTATAGACCAGTTAGCCTGACATCGGTGGTGGGGAAGATGCTGGAGTCAATTATAAAAGATGAAATAGTGGAACATTTGGATTGCAGTATCTGGATCGATACGGATCGATTTACGAAGTGGAAATCATGCTTGACTAATATTCTGGAATTTTTTGAGGATGTAACTAGGAAAATGGACAGGGAGAGCCCGTGGATGTAGTGTACCTGAAAGGGCTTTCAGAAAGCATTTGATAAGGTCCCACATAGGAGATTAGTAGGCAAAATTAGGGCACATGCTGTTGGGGGTTGGCAGACAGGAAACAAAGAGCAGGGATTAAGAATGGCAGGCAGTGACTGGTGAGGTACCGCAAGGCTCGGTGCTGGGACTGCAGCTATTTACAATATACATCAATGATTTAGATGAAGGGATTCACAGTAACATTAGCAAATTTGCAGATGACACACAAAGCTGGGTGGCAGTGTGAACTGTGAGGAGGATGCAGGGTGACTTGGACAGGTTGGGTGAGTGGGCAGATGCATGGCAGATACAGATTAATGTTGATAAATGTGAGGTAGCAAAAAAAGGAAGGCAGATTATTATCTAAATGGTGTCAAGTTGGGAAAAGGGGAAGTACAACGGGATCTGGGGGTCCTTGTGCATCAGTCACTGAAAGTAAGCATGCAGGTACAACAGGCAGTGAAGGAAGCGAATGGCATGTTGGCCTTCATAACAAGAGGAGTTGAGTATAGGAGCAAAGAGGTCCTTCTGCAGTTGTACAGGGCCCAAGTGAGACCACACCTGGAATATTGTGTGCAGTTTTGGTCCCCTAATTTGAGGAAGGATATTCTTGCTATTGTGGGAGTGTAGCTTAGGTTTACAAGGTTAATTCCCGGTATGGCGGGGCTTGTATATTCTGGAGTTTAGAAGGATGAGAGGGTATATTATTGAAACATATAAGATTTATTAAGGGTTTGGACACGCTAGAGGCAGGAAACATGTTCCCAATGTAGGGGTAGTCCAGAACCAGGGGCACAGTTTAAGAATAATGGGTAAGCCATTTAGAACGGAGATGAGGAAACACTTTTTCACACAGAGTTGTGAGTCTGTGGAATTCTCTGACTCAGAGGGCGGTGGAGGCCGGTTCTCTAGATACTTTCAAGAGAGAGATAGATAGGGCTCTTAAAGATAGCGGAGTCAGTGGATAAGGGAAGAAGGCAGGAACGGGGTACAGATTGGGGATGATCAGCCATGATCACATTGAAGTGTCGGTGCTGGCTTGAGGGGCCCGAATGGCCGACTCCTGCACCTGCACCTACCCTGTCCTGTCTGTTGTCGCGACCTAGTGCTCCCCCCCCCCCCCCCCCCCCCTTACAGGGAACCTCATTAGGGATGGGTCTTCCCCTTACCCTTCTTTTAACCAGGCTAACCCGACCACATGCTGGCGAGAGCAGGAACAGGGAGATACAGGACCTGAATGTGTGGCTGAGGAACTGGTGCAGGGGGCAGGGATTTAGATTCTTAGACTGCTGGGATCTGTTTGGGAGTAAGGGGGAAATGTACAAAAGGTGGGGGGGCAGCATTCTGGCAGGCAGGTTTGCCACTGCGACAGGGGTGGTTTTAAACTAAATAAGGGGGGGGGGGGTGGGTGTCAAATGGGGTAGTCAGGGGCGGAGTTAAAGGGAAAGACACTGTGGATTGAGTTGAGGGATTGTAAAGGCAAGGAGACACTAATTAGTGTTATCTACAGACCGCCAAATAGTAGCCTAGATGTAGGGTGCAAGTTGCAGCAGGAGTTAAAACTGACATGTAGCAAAGGTAATGCCACTATGGTGATGGGGGATTTCAATATGCAGGTAGACTGGGGAAATCAGGTTGGTTCAGGACCCCAAGAAAGAGAGTTTAGAGAGTGCCCCAGAGATGGATTTTTGGAGCAGCTTGTAATGGAGCTGACCAGAGAAAAGGCAATTCTGGATTTAGTGTTGTCTAATGCACCAGATTTGATAAGAGAACTCGAGGTAAAGAAACCGCTTGGAGGTAGTGATCATAATATGATTAGTTTTAATCTGCAATTTGAGAAGGAGAAGGTTAAATTAGAAATGTCAGTGATGCAGTTGAACAAAAGAGACTGTGAAGGCATGAGAGAGGCGCTGGACAAGGTAGACTGGAAAGGGATCCTATTGAATTGTTAGCCTGCGTGCTGCATGAAATGAAATGAATTGTTAGCCTGCACTGTGCTTGAGTGACTTAGCTGCCAGCCCACCAGCCCTGAGTTTTGACACAAAGCTGGGTGGCAGTGTGAACTGTGAAGATGATGTTAGAAGGTTGCAGGGTAACCTGGACAGGTTGAGTAGGTGGGCAGATGCGTGGCAGATGCAGTATAATATAGATAAATGTGAGGCTATCCACTTTGGTGGCAAAAACAAGGGGGCAGATTATTATCTCAATGGGGTTAGGTTAGGTAAGGGGGAGGTGCAGCGAGACCTGTGTGTCCTTGTACACCGGTCACTGAAAGTTGGCGTACAGGTACAGCAGGCAATGAAGAAAGCTAATGGAATATTGGCCTTCATAACAAGAGGATTTCAGTACAGGAGTAGAGAGGTTCTTCTGCAGTTGTATAGGGCTCTGGTAAGACCACATCTGGAGTATTGCGTACCATTTTGGTCTCCTAGAGTTGTGAATTTGTGGTATTCCCTGCCACAGAGGGCAGTGGAGGCCAAATCATTGGATGGATTTAAGAGTGAGTTAAATAGAGCTCCATAGGCTAGTGGAATCAAGGGATATGGGGAGAAGGCAGGCACAAGCAATTGATTGGGGACAATCTGCCATGATCACAATGAATGGCGGTGCTGGCTCGAAGCGCCGAATGGCCTTCTCCTGCACCTATTTTCTATGTCTATGTCTATGTCTATCTCCCCTTTCAATTTTATTTGCATTACTAGGCTAAGCGGGTCGCATGTTCACACGGGAGGGCTGGTCCCCCAACGCAATATTCCACCTCTCCGCCAATTCCAATATTGGTGGCCAGTGGGGGGTGGGGAGGGCTTTCTGCAGCGCTAGTACGGGTGTTGTGGGCCAAAGGGACGTGTTTCCAGAAGGCTAGTATGGACATTGTGGGCCAAATGGATTCTTGCGCTGGCAGAGACTCTCGCCTGGTGGGCTGGCAGCTCAGTCACTCAGGCCTGATGGGCTGGCAGCTCAGTCACTCAGGCCTGGTGGACTGGCAGCTCAGTTACTCTGGCCTGGTGGGCTGGCAGCTCAGTCACTCGAGCCTGGTGGGCTGGCAGCTCAGTCATTCAGGGCTGATGGGCTGGCAGCTCAGTCACTCAGGGCTGGTGGGGTGGCAGCTAACGTCACTCAAGCACAGTGCAGGCTAACAATTCATTTAATTTCAAGCAGAACACAGGCTAACAATTCATTTCATTTCAAGCAGAGTGCAGACTTACAGTTCAGTTCATTTCAAGCAGATTGCAAGCTAACAATTCATTTCATTTCAAGCAGAGTGCAGGCTAACAATTCATTTCATTTCAAGCAGAGTGCAGGCTAACAATTCATTTCATTTCAAGCAAAGTGCAGTCTTACAGTTCAGTTCACTCATGGCGTACACTAACAGTTCTGGACTCAACTCTCACTCACGATCTTCCGGGCTGACTGACTCAGGGGCTTTATTCTCCTGGCGCCCGGAAGGGGCGTTACCTTCATCATGGTGACTGACAGGCAAGAAGACCAATCAGCTGATCTCATGATTTTTGAAACATTCCTAACTTTATTATTTTTTCACCAATTGGAAAAACATTGGGGAGGGTGGAGGAGAGGAGGACGGTGAGGAAGATGGTGAAAAATCATAGCTGTATAAGGTAGCATTTTTTCTAAAATGTATTTACAAGGTGGGCAGGAAATGGTCAAGATGAGACGTTTAGTAATAGCATAGATAGACAATAGACAATAGGTGCCATTTGGCCCTTTGGCCATTTGGCCCTTTGAGCCAGCACCGCCATTCAATGTGATCATGGCTGATCATCCATGATCTGTACCCCATTCCTGCCTTCTCCCCATATCCCCTGACTCCACTATTTTTAAGAGCCCTATCTAGCTCTCTCTTGAAAGCATCCAGAGAATGCATCCAGAGAACCTACCTCCACCGCCCTCTGAGGCAGAGAATTCCACACTCACCACTCTCTATGTGAAAAAGTGTTTCCTCGTCTCCGTTCTAAATGGCTTACTCCCTTTTCTTAAACTGTGGCCCCTGGTTCTGGACTCCCCCAACACCGGGAACATGTTTCCTGCCTCTAGTGTGTCCAAGCCCTTAACAATCTTATATGTTTCAATGAGATCCCCTCTCATTCTTCTGAACTCCAGAGTGTACAAGCCCAGCTGCTCCATTCTCTCAGCATATGACAGTCCCACCATCCCGGGAATTAAACTTGTAAACCTACGCTGCACTCCCTCAATAGCAAGAATGTCCTCCCTCAAATTAGGGGACCAAAACTGCACACAATACTCCAGGTGTGGTCTCACTAGGGCACTGTACAACTGCAGAAGGACCTCTTTGCTCCTATATTTGATTCCTCTTGTTATAAAGGCCGACATGCCATTCGCTTTCTTCACTGCCTGCTGTACCTGCATGCTTGCTTTCATAGACTGGTGTACAAGGACCCCCAGATCCCGTTGTACTTCCCCTTTTCCCAACTTGACACCATTTAGTAACCTGCCTTCCTGTTTTTGCTACCAAAGTGGATAACCTCACATTTATCCGCATTAATCTTAATCTGCCATGCATCTGCCCACTCCCCCAAGTCACCCTGCATTCACCCTGCATTCTCATAGCATCCTCCTCACAGTTCACACTGCCACCTAGCTTTGTGTCATCTGAAAATTTGCTAATGTTACTTTGAATCCCTTCATCCAAATCATTGATGTATATTGTAAATAGCTGCGGTCCCAGCACCGAGCCTTGCGGTACCCCACTAGTCACTGCCTGCCATTCTGAAAGGGACCCGTCAATCCCTACTCTTTGTTTCCTGTCTACCAACCACTTCTCTATCCATGTCAACACTCTACCCCCAATACCATATGCCCTAATTTTGCCCACTAATCTCCTATGTGGGACCTTATCAAATGCTTTCTTAAAGTCCAGGTACACTACATCCACTGGCTCTCCCATGTCCATTTTCCTAGTTACATCTTCAAAAAATTCCAGAAGATTAGTCAAGCATGATTTCACCTTCGTAAATCCATGCTGACTCGTTCCGATCCCGTTACTGCTATCCAAATGTGCGGCTATCTCATCTTTTATAATTGATTCCAGCATCTTCCCCACCACAGATGTCAGGCTAACTGGTCTATAATTCCCCGTTTTCTCTCTCCCGCCTTTTTTAAAAGCCTCACAATAGATTCACGGTGTGGAAACAGGCCCTTTGGCCCAACATGCCTTTCAGGTCCTTCATTAAGAATAAGGGGTCGGACATTTAGAACTGAGATGAGGAAACACTTTTTCACCCAGAGAGTTGTGAATCTGTGGGATTCTCTGCCTCAGGACGGCAGTGAAGGCGAATCTGAGGGAGCTAGGCTGAATACTTAAGGAAGAACTGCAGATGCTGGTTTAAATCGAAGGTAGACACAAAATGCCACTTTTTAAGAAAGGTGAGAGAGAGAAAAGAGGGAATTATAGACCGGTTAGCCTGACATCGGTGGTGGGGAAGATGCTGGAGTCAATTATAAAAGATGAAATAGTGGATAGCAGTAACAGGATCGGTCCGAGTCAGCATGGAATTACAAAGGGGATATCATGCTTGACTAATCTTCTGAATTTTTTTGAGGATGTGACTAGATGGATAAGCGCGAGCCAGTGGGTGTAGTGTACCTGGACTTTCAGAAAGCTTTTGATAAGGTCCCACATAGGAGATTAGAGAACAAATTTAGAGAACATAGTATTAGGGGTAGGATACTGACATGGATAGAAAATTGGTTGGCAGACAGGAAACATAGAGAAAGGATTAGCGGTTCTCTTTCAGAATGGCAGGCGGTGACTAGTGGGGTACCGCAAGGCTCAGTGCTGGGACTGTAGCTGTACATTAATGATTTAGATGAAGGGATTAAAAGTAATATTAGCTAACTTGCAGAGACGCAAAGCTGGGTGGCAGTGTGAACTGTGAGCAGAGTGCTATGAGGATGCAGGTTGACTTGGACAGGTTGGGTGAGTGGGCAGATGCATGCAAATGCAGTTTAATGTGGAAAAATGTGAGGTTATCCACTATAGTGGGCAATAACTGGCAGATCAACGGTGTCAAGTTGGGAAAAGGGGAAGTACAGTGAGATCTGGGGGTCCTTGTTCATCTGTCACCGAAAGTAAGCATGCAGGTACAGCAGGCAGTGAAGAAAGCAAAAGGCATGTTGGCCTTCATAGCAAGAGGAGTTGAGTATAGGATCAAAGAGGTCCTTTGCAGTTGTACAGGACCCTAGTGAGACCACACCTGAAGTATTGTGTGCAGTTTTGGTCTCCAAATTTGAGGAAAGACATCCTTGCTATTAAGGGAGTGCCGCGTAGGTTTCTACAGGTTAATTCCCGGATGGCGGGACTGTCATATGCTGAGACAATGGAGCGGCTGCGCTTGTACACTCTGGAATTTAGAAGGGGGAAAGCGGTTTTTATTGAAACATAAGATTATTAAGGGTTTGGACATGCTAGAGGCAGGAAACATGTTCCCGATGTTGGGGGAGTTCATAACCAGGGCCCACAGTTTAAGAATAAGGGGAAAGCCATTTAGAACGGAGGTGAGGAAAAACGTTTTCACATTGAGAACGTTTCTCTACATAGAGATGCCTCACCCACTGAGTTTCTTCAGCATTTTGTGTCTACCTTCGATTTTATCCAGCATCTGCATTTCTTTCTCACATTCCTTCAGAATGATGTCATGGGGAGGGTTAGGGTTAGCTCGGATCGAGGCTTGGAAGGTTGAGCTCGCCTCCCCTGCTCTGACCTACATCTGGTCTACCAGGAGGGGAAGCGCGCAAACGCCACACGGACAATGTCGATGGTCGCCCTGCCCGGAGACTAGGCCCTTCAGCCCCTCATGTCCGTGCTACCCTGGGCTTTCTCCAACACAGTCTTGCACTGTTTTGCACTGGATATTGCATTTATTGTGTTGGTCATCACCGTATATACAGTTTGCTCTGGCGGCTGCGTATGAACGGGCGATTTCATCGCCTCCCGGTCGTTGAGCAGAACAACAAACTAATGAAGCGTCTGGAACACAGTTCTCCTGGGTTGCTGCAGGCTGAAGCATCAAACTACTACCCTGTTGAGCCCCGTCAGTCCCACAGCACAGAAACACACAGCCAAGCCGATCGAAGCTAGTCCCACATGCCCGCGTCTGGCCCCTAACCCTCTCTGCCTTTCCCACGCATGCCTTTGTAAAGGATATGAGGAGCAATGTCTTTAGTCGGAGGGTAGTGAATCTGTGTAATTCATTGCCACAGATGGTGGTGGAGGCCAAGTTACTGGGTATTGTTTAGATTTTAGTGATAATGTGCGGAAACAGGTCCTTCGGGCAGGCAGAGCCATGGTAGTCGGGAAGTCCATCGTGAGAGGTACAGACGGGGGTTTCTGCGACAACAGGCGGGATTCAAGGATGGTGTGTTGACCCCCTGGTGCTGGGATCCAGGACGTCCTGGACCGAGTGCAGAGCATCCTCAAGGGAGAAGGTGAGCAGCCGGAAGTGGTAGTGCATGTCGGCACAAATGTCGTCGGGAAGAAGAGGAAAGACATTCTGCAGCGTGACTTCAGAGAGTTCGGAAGAAGGCTGAAAAGCAGGACATCCAGGATGGTTATCTCCGGTTTGCTTCCAGTTCCTCGTGCTGGTGAGGGCAGGAACAGGGAGATAGGGGATCTGAATGTGTGGCTGAGGAGCTGGTGCAGGGAGCAGTGAATAGATTCTTAGACCACTGGGATCTGTTTTGCGAGGGTTGATATAGAATCAGGAGATGTAGTGTCATTATGGAGAGAACTGAAGAATTGTAAGGGTAAAAAGACCCTAATGGGAGTTATCTACAGGCCCCCAAACAGTAGCCTGGATATAGGGTACAAATTGAATCAAGAGTTAAAATTGGCATGTAGCAAAGGTAATGCTATGGTTGTTATGGGAGATTTCAACATGCAGGTAGACTGGGAAAATCAGGTTGGTACTGGACCCCAAGAAAGGAGTTTGTGGAGTGCCTCCGAGATGGATTCTTAGAGCAACTTTTACTGGAGCCTACCAGGCAGGAGGCAATTCTGGATTTAGTGTTGTGTAATGAGCCGATTTGATAAGGGAACTCGAGGTAGAGCCATTAGGAGGCAGTGACCATAATATGACACGTTTGAATCTACAATTTGAGAGGGAGAAGGGAAAATCGGAAGTGTCAGTATTATAGTTGAGGAATTGGGATTAAGGAGCCATGATGGAGGAGCTAACCAAAACTGACTGGAAAGAGACCCTAGTGTTAAAGTTCGATTACTTACCACAGACAAGTCAAACACCACTTAAGGCAAGATTCGCTAGTGGGAGTGTGCTTCAAGCACCTTAGCTTCCTTGTCGCACACTCTCCAGACAAAGAAAAGTTAGTACAGTTATAGTCATTTCTTATCGATAATCATACCTACGAAAACTGATATAGCATGATTGAAGGATTCTGTAGCCTTGCATGAAATAAGAAAGGCTGGTCCTATATCAAGCTGAACCAATAACAAGTTATTAGTAATCTCTGCAATATCAGCAGTATTCACCAATCTTGGCTCAGGCAACTGCACATGTTTCTATTGCATTAAATCATTTCTTGACCAAGTTTTTAAACAAATAAAGACAGTCGACTTCATTATTATCTGGATTTTGTGTAAATGCTAGCATTATCTGGCGTTAGACAAAAATGCTGGAGAAACTCAGCAGATGAGGCAGCATCTATGGAGTGAAGGAATAGGTGACATTTCGGGTCGAGACCCTTCTGCAGACTGATGTGGGGGTTGGGGGGGCGGGAAGAAGAAAGGAAGAGGCAGAGACAGCGGGCTGTGGGAGAGCTAGGAAGGGGAGGGAAAGGAGGGAGAAAGCAAGGACTACCTGAAACTGGAGGTAAATGTTCATACCACTGGGGTATAAACTACCCAAGCAAAATATGCTCCTCCAATTTGTGGTGGGACTCACTCATGGAGGACCCAGGACAGAAAGGTCAGATTCTGAATGGAGGGGGAGTTGAAGTGCTGAGCCACCGTGAGATCAGGTTGGTTAATGCGAACTGTGCGGTGGTGTTGGGCGAAGAGATCGCCAAGGCTGCGCTCCGATGTAGAGCAGTTGAGACCTAGAGCAGTGGATGCAATAGATGAGGTTGGAGGAGGTGCAGGTGAACCTCTGCCTCACCTGGTAAGACTGCTTAGGTCCTTGGATGGAGTCAAGGGGGGAGGTAAAGTGACAAGTGTAGCATTTCCTGCGGTTGCAAGGGAAAGTACCAGGGGAAGGAGTGGACACTTGTCACTTTACCTCCCCCCTTGACTCCTTGAGTCGACTGGGCTTGTGTTCACTGGAATTTAGAAGAATCAGAGGGGATCTTATGGAAACATATAAATTCATTAAGGGATTGGACAGGTTAGATGCAGGAAACATGTTTCTGATGTTGGGGAAGTCCAGAACCAGGGGTCACAGTTTAAGAAAGCAGGAACGGGGTGCTTCGTGTCCTTATGCTATATAGTGGCTCGCCACTGCTGTACACATTGTTGTGCTATTGGAGTGTTAAGAGCAAGGTCAGCAGTAGTACATGGATTTTATTTCGGAGTCACGTGAGTGATTACGTGAAGACCCCGTCCAGCATGCATGCGCGACACTAGCGTTCATGCAGTGCACCCGCGACAAACAGGAGTTCAAGTGCTCCCGCTACAATTTGAAAGTCGGGCCGACAGGTAAGTGTCTTACCGTGGCCGTGTGTATTTTCTCTGTGGTCTGCTTTGTGTTCCAGAAAGAATGAGCAAGACCAGAGGAAAGAAATCTGTAGCTCGCCCCCATTCGTCTCCCGTTGAGGAGTGTTCTTTGGAGGGGGGGGGCGAGAGGCAGCAGGATTGACTACCGAGCCGAGCCCAGCACCGCTAGTGCAGCCTGAGCAGCGGGCTGGAGGTACCTGCAGCCAGAACCGGGCGGTAGTATCCGACGATTCGGATGAAGATGCCTCACCGCTCAAGAGCGGCAAAGGCAGCCGCCTAAGCCAAATGGAACGGCTTATGGAGCAATTGCTCCCGCGAGATCTGCTGAGGGAGCAGCAGCAGACTCGCCAAGGGAGCTCAGGCACTCCCGCAGTGCCCTTTACGGCACTGGCCATTGCTTCACCTTCTATTGAAGGCAGCATTGGAGACCAGGTCTGGGCTGGTCAAGAAGAGGGGTCGCTGGCTGAAGATGCCTGAAGTACGCAGGGTGTACAGGATCAAGAAGAGCTGCTGGGTGTGGTCAACCGCTACGTGGCCACTCCACGAGCAGGTCGGCCTTTAGAGCCGAAACTTGCAGCCAGCATTGACCACCAGTCCTCAAAACCCCTACAAGAACGGGTGGTCAATGAGGCTCTTGAATTATATTCAGCCCCAGAAAATTGTACATCACTGAATGTACCAGCTGTAAACAGCCAAATTTAGGGACATTCGGGGCAGAATATCAGGAACCTGGAGTTGAAGCTACAGAAAACCCAAAAACTCCTGACTGCAGGAATAACTTCATATGCTCGGTCTATTGATGGTGTGGACATCACCACAAATCAGCAAGATACATTAGGTCTGCTGTGCACCACTCAATTCGAGATTAACAATTTACAGAAGGATGTCATCAAGCCTGCCCTCAACCTTAAGTTTGCAGGACTTTGCAAAACACCGGGTTCAGAACCTCCAATTCTGCTCTTTGGAAAGGACCTTCCAAAAAAGGTGAAAGACCTGGAGGAAGAGTCCAAGACCTTTGGTCTCGTGAGGGCAGATTTGGGACCGAGCAGACCTAACAAACCCAGGCGGCAGTACCCCACGGCGTCCACCAGTCGCCGACTACCATATGAGACTGGTGAAAGCTCGGGGTCTGCAACCATTCCCCGTAAGCCTTTTTTAGGCCAGGGCCCAGAGTGGACCCCGTGGAAAATGCGCCACCCCCAACATCAACATCAACAGCAACGTCAACATCAACAGCAGCCCTCTACAGCCCAGCAGACACCTCATCATCCAGCGGAGAGGCAGAAGAAGCACCAGTAACCATGGAGGTAGGTGGGTCTGGTTCCTCTCAGCATATGAGCAGTAGGGGCTCTATACTAACAGGGGGGAGATTGCACTTGTTTTTGGATACATGGGAGTCTATCACTAATGACAAATATATACTCAGCAGCATTCATGGCTATAAAATTGACTGTTCATGAAAACATGCCGCCAGTTCAGCATATACCCCAAAGGGTATTCACCCTCTCAGTCAAAGAGAAACAAGAGGGTCAAGCTGAACTGATGAGGCTACATGCAAATGGTGTCATTGAAAGAACAAAACATGAATCTTTGGAATTTGTGTCTAATATTTTCACTAAAACTAAAAAAGATGGTGGATGTCGCATCATCATTGACTTGACTTCTTTAAACGAATCTGTTGAGTATATACATTTCAAGATGGAAACTTTTTAAACAGCCAGACAATTGATTCTAGAGGGTACTTTCTGGCAAGCATTGATTTAAAAGATGCCTACTACTCAGTACCTATACACAAGGAGCATCGTAAATACTTAAAGTTTATCTGGATGAAACAGCTATGGCAATTTAAAGCCTAACCTCAGCTCCAAGGTTGTTCACAAAAATCTTAAAACCTGCCTTGGCATTATTGAGGAAACAAAAGCATATAGTCATGGCGTACTTAGACGACATTTTAATAGTAGGGAAAACCTTGGAGACAGCTATTTTGGCAGTAGCAGCCACCAAACGTTTGTTTGAATCTTTGGGGTTTGTCATACATCCAGATAAATCCAATTTGACACTGTCCACAACCATGGACTATCTTGGATTTACGATTGACATTATTCGCATGACTGTAACTCTGCCAAAGGGGAAAGCATCAGAATTGGCACAATCATGCAACGAACTAATGGTTAATCATCAGCCAACCATACGGCAGGTAGCTAGTGTAATTGGGAAAATGGTAGCAGCCTTTCCAGCTGTACAATTTGGGCCTCTGCACTATCAAAATTTACAAAGAGCAAAAGTGCACGCGCTAAAGAAAAACTCAGGTCACTTTGACTGAGTTATGAATTTAACTGCTGAATCCATTCCAGAGTTACAATGGTGGACAAGGAATATTAGGCTTAGCTCCAGTCCCATAATAATCACCAACCCAGTATTAACCATTCAAACAGATGCCAGTGCTTGGGGCTGGGGAGCAACTAACATGCAATCCAGCACAGGGGGCAGATGGACGCATTTTGAATCATCTTGCCTACAGACATGGGGTATTAACTACTTAGAAATGTTGAGTGCGTTTTATGGTTAAAAGCATATTAATCTAATACGCATCACGCACATGTCCGGTTGCAATTAGATAATACCACGGTGGTGGCATATATCAACCACATGGGTGGTGTAAAGTCGATATCATGTGACAATTTGGTCAACCTAATCTTGCAATGGTGTGTCGAAAGACATATTTGGTTATCAGCAACTTTCCTACCAGGTAAGCAAAATCCAGTGGCAGACACCAGGTCACTCAAATTTAATGATAACATCGAATGGATGTTAAATCCCAAAGTATTTGCTGAAATTACAAAGCAATATGGCACACCAGATATCGATCTATTTGCATCCAGGCTGAATCACCAGGTACCAACGTATGTCGCTTGGGAACCAGACCCTGCGGCAGCAGCAGTTGATGCATTCATGCTGCATTGAGGGAAAATGTTCTTCTATGCTTTTCCTCCCTTCTGCCTCATCAGTCTAGTATTATGCAAGATTCAATTGGATTCTGCTTCAGGATAATTCCCGGCTGGCCTACACAGCTATGGTTCCCAGTGGCCCTCGACATGGCTGTCGAAACACCGTTGGAATTCCCCAGCAGTCCTGAATTATTAATCCACCCAGTGTCAGGCATTAGTCACCCGTGCCATGACAGAGTCAATCTCCTGGCTTACAGATTCTAAAAAGATCTCTACTGGGCCTGGGACTGTCTGAGGATGCCATCAACATGATGACCGCATCCCACCGGGAGTCCACCAGGAGACAATACCTGACCAACATAAGGAAATGGGAACGGTATTGCTCCAAAACAGGAACTACCTACTCAACAGCTACAGCTACCAGTGTTGTGGAGTTCCTGGTTGGATTACAGCGGGATGGACTCAGCTACAGCGCCATCAATACAGCCAGGAGTGCGTTGTCAGCTTATTTAGTTCCAGCAGCAGGACAACAGGCTTTGGGGTCCCATCCACTGGTGGTCAAACTCATGAGGGGTATTTTTAACACTAATTCCCCCAGACCAAGGTACACTCAGATCTGGGATCTCAGCATTGCGCTGACGAACCTTAGAGGATGGCCACCACCCAGGTCACTCATGCTGGAACAACTTACCCTGAAATCAGTCATGCTCATGGCACTAGTGTCAGCACAAAGGGTACAGTCCCTCCACCTTCTGAGGTTGGACAGCATGACAGAGTCATTGGACTGTATCACATTACATATTCAGGGTCTGGTCAAACAAACGACCAGGAACCACGCCTCCAGTTATGGGGTTCCGGGCATATTAATCTGACCCACGGCTGTGTGCCAAGACCCATCTCACCATTTACATAGACACAACATACAACTTAAGAGTGAGAGAAAAAGCCATGGATAAGCCACAAGAAGCCCCATGGTTAGGTGATGAACCAAACCATTTCAAGGTGGCTCAAGCAGGTGCTTAAGTCAGCGGGAATCAACACTAACGTTTACAAATCTCACTCCACCAGGGCTGCATCCACGTCAGCGGCTAGGCGACTGGACGTGCCTATGGACCATATTCTGGCCAGAGCAGGATGGTCCTCAGAAAGAACTTTCCAAAGGTTTTATAATAAGCTGCTGGCGGAACCTGCTCCATTTGCAGACAGAATTTTAGAGTCTGCAGATAATATTTAATTTAAGCCGGGGGAGCTCTCTGTATTTTGTTGTTATTAATAAACCTTTTTTGTTCACAAACAGGTTAGTGTTGATTGTGATACCATACTTCCTCCCTCAAAGGTCTTCAGACAGTGAGTGAAACATGAGCTGGTACTCGGTTCGGAATCACAGAGCTTTGAAGTCTTCACGTAGTCACTCACGTGACTCCGAAATAAAATAGTAAGATTAAATGAGAACTTACCAGTTCGAGGTTTGATCTGTATTTTATGAGGAGTTACGATGAGGGATTACGTGCCCTCCGCTCCCATCCTCTATTATACAGATCAACGTAATTAAGTTCTTATTTTTTCTTTACTATATTTATTTCAATCGTTGTGTTTTTTCTGTGAATCCACACCGCTGCTTTGAAGAATGTTGCGCATGCGTGCTGGACGGGGTCTTCACGTAATCCCTCATTGTAACTCCTCATAAAATACAGATCAAACTTTGAACTGGTAAGTTCTCATTTAATCTTACTATTATCCAGCAATGGGCATTGCATTAGGTGTTGCATTGTCTGGGTCTGTGTGCTACAGTCACAGGTTGTTATACTCTCGATGTAGCCCCATTTGTGCATTGTCACCCTTGACTGCCCGGGGTACTGATTGTGGATGATCAGTCATGGTCATATTGAATGGCGGTGCTGGCTCGAAGGGCTGAATGGCCTACTCCTGCACCTATTGTCTATGTTACCATCTCCCATCTAACAATGATCTATTCTACATTTGCCTTAAACTCCATTCTCTTTGTCTTGTTTTCATTTCTTACACTTCCTTACCTCTGTACCTCCCATCAGACTGAAGTAGGGTGTCGACCCAAAACGTCACGCATTCCTTCTCTCCACAGACGCTGCCCGATCCGCTGAGTAACTCCAGCACTGTGTGACCTTCTTCCCACGATGCATGCCGCCCCCCATGTGACTCTGCGCAATGGCAGGGGGTGGGGCCGGCAGTCCCCCTCGGGTTGGCGGTGACGTCAGGACGCCGGCTGTACATGTGTGCGGCTGACGTCATGACGCAGGGCGGGCGGGTGTGCGGGCAGGCGGCTCGACGCAGTTCCTGGATGTTTGGCACCTCCCTCATCCTCCCCTCCACTGACAACCCCCTGCTAACCCCCCCCCCCCGCTCACCTCCCCACCCATCTCACTCACCCTTTCATCCCCTCCTCCAGCCCACCCTCCCTGACACCCTCACCCCCTCCCCCACTTCCCCCCCTCTCCCACTTCCCCCCCCTCCCCTCCCCTTCAAGCACTAGTAATGCTCAAGCGTTAGCAATGTCCTGTTCACTGTGTTCCCCTCCTACAGGGTTTAGGAGCCGTTGCTGTGGACGGAGAGATGGGAACGTGAGTGGCCATTGAGGGCAGCCAGGGTGCCGGAGTGCGGGCTGAGCTTCGAGGGGCTGAGCTTTGATGGATGACCACATGACGGGGCACAACAAGGAGAAGCGTTATGAGTGCGACGTGTGTGGCAAGGCCTGGAAGCACGCATGCAAGCTGGAGATCCACCGGCGGGTGCACACGGGAGAACGCCCCTTTGAATGCTCGGAGTGCGGCAAGAACTTCCCCCGTTATGACAACCTGCTGAGGCACAACCGCACGCACTCCAGCGAGAGGCCCTTCACCTGCTCTGACTGCGGTGAGAGCTTCAAAGTAGCGTATAACCTGAAAGTCCACTGGCGGTTACACACGGGTGAGAAGCCCTATGGCTGCTCCACCTGTGGTGAGACCTTTACCCAAGAGTCGGGGCTGTCGGTGCACCAGCGGGTGCACAGCAATGAGCGGCCCTTCACCTGCTCCGACTGCGGCAAAGGGTTCAAATTGTCCACGCAACTGAAGATGCACAGACGCCTGCACACCGGGGAGCGGCCCTACACCTGCAGTGACTGCGGCAAGGGCTTCACCCGCTCCACCAGCCTGCAGATGCACCAGCGCTCCCACACTGGTGAGCGCCCCTACATTTGTGCCCAGTGCGGCAAGGGGTACACCTACTCTGCCGGGCTGCGGGAGCATCTGCGCACCCACACCGGCGGGCACCTCTACACCTGCGCCCAGTGCGGCAAGGGCTTCAATCGCTCCAACATTCTGCTGGAGCACCAGCGCGCCCACACCGGCGAGCGTCCCTTCACCTGTGCCCAGTGCGGCAAGAGCTACACCCTCTCCAACAGCCTGCTGGTGCACCAGCGCACCCACACCGGCAAGTACCCCCACACCTGTGCCCAGTGCGGCAAGGGCTTCACCCACTCCACCACCCTGCTGTCCCACCAGCGCATGCACGCCAGCGACCGTCCCGTCCCCAGCCCAGTGTGTGGAGAGCGCTTTGTTGTGGCCTCCCATGCCCTGTCTCACCAGCGCGTGCACACCAGTGGCCAGCCCTATGACTGCCCATACTGCGGTGAGGCGTTTGACAGCTCGCGGGGGTTGCGGCAGCACCGGCGAACCCATGACGGCGAGCAGCTGCTCCCACTGCGGCAAGCATTTTAAGAGCGCACGGGGGCTGCGGGAGCGCCAGGGGATACACACCAGAGAGAGACCCTTTGTGTGCGCTGAGTGTAGCATGGGTTTCACCCGGATGTCCAGTCTGTGGCAACACCGGCGTACCCACACCGGTGAGCATCCCTTCCACTGCCCATCCTGTGGTAAGGGCTTCACCCGCCTTGACCACCTGCTGCAGCACCGGTGAGTCCTTCACCTGCCCGCTCTGTGGCAAGGCTTTTGCCTGCTCCTCCAGCCTGCTTGCACACCGCGACGTGAAGAGGTAGACACAAAATGCTGGAAGGAATGGGTAACGTTTCAGGTCGAGACCCTTCTTGTCTCGACCCGAATCATCACCCATTCCTTCTCTCCAAAGATGCTGCTTGTCCCGCTGAGTTACTCCAGCATTTTGTGTCCTTTTTTTCAAAACAAGCATCAGCAGTTACTTGTTTTTAAACCATTCTGGTTAACCATCTCTGCACCTTCCCCAAAACCTCCACATCAGTCCTGTAATGGAGTAACCAGAACTGTAGGCAATACTCCAAATGCTACCTGACCAATGTCCCTTAAAGCTGCACATATACATTCCTCTCTCCTTTTCTCACACCCTTTTATCTCCTTATTTTCTCTCATCTCTGTCACCTACTCTACTCATCTGCCAATCACCCCCTAATCTGTTAACATAGAGTCAGTCTGAAGAAGAGTCCCGACCTGAAATGTCACCTCTCCATGTTCTCCACAGATGTGCCTGACCTGCTGAGTTACTCCAGCACTCTGTGAAATGTCACCTATCCATGTTCTCCACAGATGCTGCCTGACACGTCGAGTTAATGCAGCACTTCCTTTTTGAGTGATACAGTGTGGAAACAGTCCCTTCAGCCCAACTGGCCCACACCTCCCAACATGTCCCAACTACACTAGTCCCACCTGCCTGTGTTTGGTTCACATCCCTCCAAACCTGTCCTATCCATGTACCTGTCTAACTGTTTCTTAAACGTTGGGATAGTCCTATCCTCAATTACCTCCTCTGGCAGCTTGTTCCATACACCTACCATCTTTTGTGTGAAAATGTTACCCCTCGGGTTCCTATTAAATCTTTTCCCCTTCACCTTGAACCCATGTCCTCTGGTCCTCAATTCCCCCACTTTGGGCAAGGGATTCTGTGCATCTAACTGAATTGGGTTCTATGCAAGATTCCAGCATCTTCAGTTTCTTTCTTTTAAAATCTTTTTATTGTTTTTTTTCCAAAGAAAACAAAAATAAAACATTAAAAAAAAACACAGTGCAAGAAAAAAATAGTGATAAACATAACAATGATATTGATACATCGGGATCAGGATTACATTAATAACAGGTATAACCTGATATGAGACCAATGTCAAAATACACATTGAGTATAGACCTCCCGGTCTATGTAAATATAGTTAAATCTTTAAAAGAAAACTTATAAATGTAGAAAAAAACACGAAAATAAAAAGACAAAAAGAAAAAGAAAAAACGAAAAAGCAAAACCCCCCTAAACTAAAAAAAAAATTAATAATAATAAAATAAAACTAAAAAAAATAAGTAAATAAAAACTAAACAAAGCAAAACAAAATCTGAACTAAAAGTTTCAATAATTTAAGTCTGTATGACATGAAGTCCGTTCCACCATATAGAAGTGAAATAGTTTTTATAACGGATAAAGAGGGAGCAATTTATATTGTATGAAAGTGTTCAATAAATTTTCAAAGGCAAAGGCAAAGGACATTTATTATCACATACACCAATTGGTGTAGTGAAATTTGACTTGCCAATGCAGCACATGAATAAAGATAATACACAACACTAGAGTATTTAACAATAAACATAAAAACATCCCCCCACTGTGGGGGAAGGCAGCAAAGTCTTCCCCAAGTCTTATCAAATTTAACCAAGGGTTCAACAATGTCACTCCTAATTTTTTCTAAATTTTAACATGATATTGTTTCAGAGTACCACTGGAGTGTGGTCGGAGGGTTGGAGTCTTAAATAAAATAGATCTTCTGGCGATTAATGTGGTAAAAGCAATCAACCGATGGGCGGAGCGGGACAAATGAATAGAATCTAGCATTGGTAGCCCAAAAATTGCAGTAATAGGATGAAGTTGTAAATTAAGACTACAGAAATAGTATCAAAAATGTCTTTCCAATATTTTTCCAAAAGTGGGCAGGACCAAAACATATGGGTCAGAGAGGCCACTTCAGAGTTACATCTGTCACAGGTAGGGTTTATATGACCATAAAAATGAGCCAACTTATCTTTTGACATATTGAAGAGGTATTGACTAATTGAAGAATCCTCTCCCATTTCTCTATAGATAAAGAAGTTTGGAGTTCTCTTTCCCAGTCATTCTTAATTTTATCAAATGTATCTATTTGTAATTTCAAAATCAACTCATAAATAGTCATTATTAATCCTTTGTGATACGGGTTCAGCTGTAAACAATTTTCAAAATTTCGGTTTGATGTAGTAGCGGAAAAAGGGGTAGAGTAGCCTTCAAAAAGTGTCTAATTTGTAAATATCTAAAAAAGTGTGAATTAGGTAAGTTATATTTATTGTATTTGTTCGAAAGACATAAAACAACCCTGCAAGAACAAATCATGAAAAGCTACTAAACCCTTCCTCTTCCATAACAAAAAGACTTGATCAGTACTAGAAGGTTGAAAGAGAAAATTGGATGAAATAGGACTCGATAAGATAAAATCATTTAGTCCAAAAAACTTATGAAATTGAAACCATATTCGGAGCGTATGTCTTATATTAGTCATATATTTATTCAATCTCATAATTGTGTAAGGTAACGAGGCCCCTAGAATAGAGACCAATGATAACTCTTGTAAGGAATCACGTTCAAGGTTTATCCATCCTGGGCATTGGGTATCTTCTAAATCTTTTGTCCAAAATGTTAAATAACGAACTTTGACTGCCCAATAGTAAAATCTAAGGTTCGGCAATGCCAAACCGCCATTTTTTTTTCTGTAAATGTTTTTTACTTAGTCAGGGATTTTTATTCTGCCATATATATGAAGACATTTTGGAGTCTATAATGTCAAAGAAAGATTTGGCAATAAAAATTGGTATTGTCTGAAATAAATACAGAAATTTAAGTAAAATGAACATTTTAATAGCATTGATTCAGCCAATTAGGGATAAGGACATTCGTGACCATTTAGTAAACTGATATTTAATTTGGTCAATTAAAGGCGTAAAATTGGCTTTAAATAAATCCTTGTGTTTCTTGATGATCTTAATACCTAAATAAGTAAAACTTTCAGTAGTCAATCTAAATGGAAACTGATCATAATTCAAAACAAGATTATTTAATGGAAAAAGCTCACTCTTACTAAGATTTAGTTTATAGCCAGAAAAACTACTAAATTGATTAAGTAATGTTACTATTGCCGGTATAGATTTCTCAGAGTTAGAAATAAATAATAACAGATCATCTGCGTAAAGAGATAGCTTATGTGTCTTATTGCTGCGGACGATACCAAAAATATTAGGGGATTTCCTAATAGCGGTGGCTAACGGTTCAAAAGCAATATCAAATAGCAAAGGCCTTAAGGGACAGCCCTGCCTAGTACCTCAAAAGAGCCTGAAAAAGGGGATCTCTGATTATTAGTAAATACAGAAGCCTGAGGTATATGATATATCAGCTTGATCCAGAAATAAATTTTGGACCAATCTTAAATTTTTCAAGTGTATTGAATAAATAATCCCATCCTACTCCATCAAACGCTTTCTCGGCATCAAGTGAGATGACACATTCTGGGGTTTTATAAGACGCTGTATATACAATATTCATTAATCTTCTAACGTTAAAGTGTGAGTAACAATTCTTAATAAAACCTGTCTGATCTTCAGAGATAATTTGCAGTAAAATCTTTTCCAATCTCATAGCTAATATTTTGGAAAGAATTTTGAAATATACATTTAACATTGATATAGGTGTATATGATGACACTTCAGAAGGGTCTTTATCTTTTTTAAGAATTAAAGTAATAGAAGCTTCATAAAAAGATTGTGGTAATCTATTCCTTAAAAGGGCTTCTTTAAATACCTTACGTAGCCATGGAGACAATAAATTTGAAAAACATTTTAAAAATTCTACTGTAAACCTATCTAAACCGGGAGCTTTACCAGAATTCATTGAAAAGATTGCTTTCTGTATTTCTTCTTCCGTGATGGGTACATCTAACAACAGAGACTCATTATATGGTAAATTTGGTAAGTTCAGTTTCTTTAAAAATTCACACATTATATTGGAATCAGTAGGAAGATCTGATTGGTATAGGGAAGTATAAAATTCTTGAAAGGATTTAATAATTTTGTCATGGTCTACTGTTACTGTACCATCCCGTTTTCTCACTTTAGTAATCTGACGCTTGGTCGACACAGCTTTCAACTGAGTAGCGAGTAATTTACCAGATTTTTCGCCACGTATATAAAATTGACTTTTGGTTTTAAGTAACTGGTTCTCAATCGGTGATACTAATAACAAATCATGTCTCAATTGAAATTCAACTCTATTCTTGTAGAGCTCGAAACTACGAGCTTTTGTATATTTTTTATCAATTTCTTTAATCTCGTCAGCTAATGTACGTATTTCTTTTTGATTTTATTTTTTTAAACCCGCGGAGTATGAAATAATTTGTCCACGAATATAAGCCTTAAAAGACTACACCATTGGATATTTCTTCAGTAGAGTTTGTCAAAAAGTAAAAAGCAATCTGATCTTTCATAAAATTAATAAAATTTAAGTCTTGAAGCATAGTAGCGTTAAATCACCACTGTTTAGCACTAAACTTGGAATCGGGTAGATTGATTGATTGTTTCAAAGGTGCGTGGTCAGAGATAGTGATTGCGCCATACTCACATGCAGTGATCGATGGAACTAGCCGAGAATCTAGTATAAAATAATCAATCCTAGAATAACTGTGATATACATGAGAGAAAAATGAAAATTCTTTGTCATTTGGGTGCAAAAATCTCCAAACTTCTAACATTCCAGAGTCAAGTAAAAAAGAATGAATCAAATTAGCTGATTTATTTGGAAGCACATGATCAGATGTAGACCTGTCAATCGTGGGGTTCAAACAACAGTTGAAATCTCCACCCATTATTAAAAAGTGTTCATTTAAATTAGGAAAGGATCGGAAACAGGCCCTCTCGGCCCTTCCAGTCCGTGCCGACCATTTGTTTTCCCCTAGTCCCATCTACCTGCACTCAGACCATACCCCTCCATTCCCTTCACGTCCATATACCTATCCACTTACTTTAAATGTTAAAATCGATCCTGCCTCCACCACTTCGGCTGGAAGCTGATTCCACACACACCGATTGAGTAAAGAAGTTCCCCCTCACGTTACCCCGAAACCTCTGTCCCTTAATTCTCGTGTCATGCCCTCTTGTTTGAATCTTCCCTACCCTCAATGGGAAAAACGTATCCACGTCAACTCTGTCTATCCCTTTCATCATTTTAAAGACCTCAATCAAGTCCCCCCTTAACCTTCTGCGCTCCAAAGAATAAAGACCTAACTTGTTCAACCTTTCTCTGTAACATAGTTGCTGGAACCCTGGCAACATTCTAGTAAATCTCCTCTGTACTTTCTCTATTTTGTTGACATCCTTCCTATAACTAGGCGACCAAAATTGTACACCATACTCCAGAATTGGTCTTACCAATGCCTTGTACAATTTTAACATTACTTCCCTACTCCTATATTCAATGCTCTGGTTTATAAAGGCCAGCACACCAAAGGCTTTCTTTACCACCCTATCTACATGCGATTCCACCTTCAGGGAACTATGCATAGTTATTCCTAGATCCCTCTGTTTCCACAGCATTCCTCAATTCCCTACCATTTACCATGTACGTCTATTTTGATTTGTCCTGCCAAGATGTAGCACTTCACACTTATCAGCATTAAACTCCATCTGCCATCTTTCAGCCCACTTTTCCAAATGGCCCAAATCTCTCTGTAGAATTTGAAAATCTACTTCATTTCTTAGTATCATCTGCATACTTACTTATCCAATTTTCCACCCATCATCCAGATCATTGATGTACATGACAAACAACAGTGGACCCAACACAGATCCCTGAGGCACCCCACTGGTCACCGGCTTCCAACCTGACAAACAGCCATCCACCATTACTCTCTGACATCTCCCATTCAGCCACTGTTGAATCCTTGAACCAACCAACCTTGAACCATGGGGATCCTTGTCAAAGCCTTACTGTCCATATAGCCTTACAAATCCATGCTTTACATCATCAATTTCCCTAGTTACCCTTCAAGTTACCTGATCAAACATTCCAGGCACAAATCCATGTTGACTGTTCCTGATCAGACCCTGTTTATCAGATGCTCTAAGTATCCTTTCCATTAATTTGCCAACCACTGACGTCAGACTAATAGGTCTATAATTGATAGGTTTATTCTTTGAACCCTTTTTAAACAATGGAACAACATGCGCAGTACGCCAATCCTCCGGCACTATTCCCGTTTCTAATGACATTTGAAATATTTCTGTCATAGCTCCTGCTATTTCTACACTAACTTCCCTCAATGTCCTAGGGAATATCCTGTCAGGACCTGGAGACTTATCTACTTTATTTTTCAAAAGTGTCAGTACTTCCTCCTCTTTGAATCTCATAGTTTCCATAGCTACTCTACTTAAACTCACCAAGTTCAATAATCCTTCTCCTTGGTGAATACCGAAGAAAATAAATTGTTCAATATCTCCCCCATCTCTTTTGGCTCTGCAGATAGCTGTCCATTCTGGTTCTCTAATGGTCCAATTTTATCCCATCCAATATAGCTGTAGAAACCCTTTGGGTTTACTTTCACCTTTCTGTGTTAACTGAAAACTCAGTCTCCTCATTCAATCGGAACATTCACCATAGTACCCCATTATCATAGAAACTTAAGCTGTGACCCCTTGTCCTGGACTTCCCCAACATCGGGAACAATCTTCCTGCATCTAGCCTGTCCAACCCCTTAAGAATTTTGTAAGTTTCTATAAGATCCCCTCTCAATCTCCTAAATTCTAGAGATAAACCGAGTCTATCCATTGTTTCATTGTGAACAAACGGAATTGAGGTGTCAATAAAAATGGAGACTCCTTTCACCTTAGCCTGTGAATTTGAATGAAACTGCTGTCCTCTCCAAAACTTAAAAAATCGTAAATTGTTATCTTGCCTTACATGGGTTTCCTGAGCAAAGATAATCTGAGCATTTAGTCTGTGAAGAACTTCAAAAAACAAATTCCTCTTAATGGGATGGTTCAAGCCATTCACATTCCATGAAAGAAAATTTGATAACTTTATCCATATTGCTTGTAAAAATCATATGGGATGTAATGGGTTAATTTCTTGAAGCCTAAAAGTTCATGATACTGGAAGAAGAAAAGTCTAGGGCGGAGCCAGAAGTGACGACATTTCAGACATTTTTGTAGTTCAAACTTTGCACAACTGGAAATCACTAAATAGGGAACCAAGGACCCCTCTCCCCACCCCCTCCCACCCCTGTAAAGCCCCAAACTGGCCAATAGACAGTCAACAAGAATATATATAAAAGAAAAACAACTCGTCCAGTTAAATTCTTAATCATTACCAAACGAAATATTGTCAAAATAGGAAAAGTAAATCTCCAGTTATAACTTAATCAGCTGTCGATTGGTCCCCTTCCTCCTCGTAGCTCTCAAGAAAGCTAGAGGTGTCTTGAGGATTGTTAAAAAATCGAAAATTACCGTTGAAAAGTCGAATATGCAATCTAGCTGGGTATAATAAAACTGGCCGTAGATTTTTCTTATACAGATCAGACATTACATTATAAAGGGACTTTCTTATTTCCAAAAGCTCATAGCTATAATCAGGGACACACCAAAACTTGCCTCCTTCATATTCAACCACACCCAACTTTTTTGCTGCCTGGAGAATATTCTCCTTCATTTACCAAAAATGGAACCGAATAATCAAATGTCTCGGTTTATTACCAGATTTCTTCCCAATCCTGTGAGCGTTATCTAAAAACGGAAGGTTTTCATTGTGCTCAATGTTAAAAGTTTCCTTTATCATTTTAGAAGCATATTTTATAATGTTATCTCCTTCTTGACCTTCCGGCAAACCAACAATTCGTAAATTCAAACGACGGCTTCTGTTTTCTAGGTCCATATTTTTAGTCTTGTTTTGCTGAAGTGCTCGAGTGTTTTCATTCATTCTCCGTTCCAGTTTTTCAATCTTCAAATCTCTCTCCCGTCCCAGGGTTCGCAAGATATTCAATTTCATCCTTATGTTCACGAAGTTCATCTTGTAACAAAGACAGTCTTCCTTGTACTTCCTTCAATTTTGTCGAAACTACTTTCACCATTTCTTCCAAACTGCCAAATCTTCTTTTCATTCCATTTTTCAGCTCATTTTTCAATTCATCGTTCATTTTCGATATTGCTTCTATGATACTGGAATCAGAAGCTGCAGCTGTGGTTGTGGCTTTCCCCTGTTCCTTCCTTGGGGAGCCTCCCTTTCTTCTTGTCGCCATCCTTTTCACGATTAAGGCGTGTAAAAGTGTTATCAACACTTTATGAAAAGTTAGACGGTGTCTTGAAATCAAATAGTCCCAAGTAACATTGAAAGTGGTGAGTGGAAGTTAAAAGTTAAGGGAGCAAACAAATTTGCAACCTTTACAGCATGCTGCCACTAGGAGAGTTGCATCTTCAGTTTCTTGTGTCTCCCTCACCTATATCTACCAATCACTGCTGAAGGGTATCAACCTGAAACGTCACCCATTCCTTCTCTCTAGAGATGCTGCCTGTCCCGCTGAGTTACTCCAGCATTTTGCGTCCACCTATCACTTGCCAGGCTTTGTCCAGCCCCCATCTCTCTTTTCCGGCTTCCTCCCCCCCACCCTCTCCAATCAGTCTGAAGAAGGGTCCTGACTCAAAACGTCATCTGTCCATTCCCTCTAAGACGGCGGAGGAACTCAGTGGGTCAGTCCGCATCTGTAGAGGGAAGGGAATGTAAAACGATCACTCCCACCTCGCCTTTCCAACTTTCTCCCCCCCCCCCCCCCCCCACCGTTGTGTGCCTTCTCTCCGTCATTCCTGTCTGATCGCTGGCGAAAGGCGTCAGGATTAATCCGGATTTACCGCTTCCCGTCCCCCGGCCGTTCCCGAACGGTGGGATCTTGCTCTCCGCCCTTGGATGTCCGCAAGATGCTGGCTCCGCTAAACAAGGTCTTTTGCCCGTTAAACCGCTGGAGCCAAGTTGAATTCCAATGAAATAATTGCCTTTTTTCAAGCAAAAGAAAAGTAGATAGGCCCCCAAATAATCAGTGTCAACTGGGTAGCGCCATGAGCACTGGCTTCCTCGCCAACAGTCTCTCTGTCCCTTCTACTTTTTGTTATTTTAAGTATGTTTTGAAAGTATGTTTTAGTGTTTCTTGGTTTGTTTAATGTGGGGGGTGGGGAGGGGGGAATTGGGGGAAACTTTTTTTCAGTCACTTACCTTGGCGAAGATGCGATTTTTCTCCGTGTCGTATCTCCGTCCCCCCTGCGGCCTAACAACGTGGAGTGGTGCGGCCTTTCCTGAAGACCAGCCAGAGCTTCAAGCCGCGTGTGCGCGGACTTTAACATCACGGGGCCTGTGATTCTTTGTTGAGGATCGCCTGTGAAGAGCTCCAACCGCGGGGCCTGTGGACTTTAACACCGTGAAGCCTGTGGTCTCCAGTAAGAAGAGGCCGACTCGGGAGCTCCATGCTGCGGAGTGTTGTAATCCGTCCCGATGCTCGAGTTTCCGTCATCCCGACGCGAGGGTTTTGGATATTGGGCCGTCAGCAGCGGAGGGTTCAACAGCCCCGACCACAGGTGAACAAATGAGGAAGTTGATTGAACTTTATTACCTTCCATCACAGTGATGAATGTGGATTCTGCTGTGGTGCATGTTTATGTTAAATTTTATTTTATGTGGCTGTGTGTCTTCTTGCTTTTTACTTAGTATGGCTGTATGGTAACTGAAATATCACTGTACCTTAATTGGTGCATGTGACAATAAATTCAAACTTGAACTTGATGAGCTTTCCTCTACTTATTAAAAAAAAGAATAATGCTAACTGATCGCGCACAATTGTGACGGCTTGATTTCACTGGCAGGGCAGGGGCATTCCCTGAGGGATTCAGATGGTTGGAAGAGGTTTCTTCTGTGTTTTGGGCTAGGATGCACGGGAGGAAGGCTGAGCACACCTCGACCCGCATCCGGCCCACCACGGGGAGCATGCAAACTCCACACGGTGGTCGCCCTGCCCAGCGAGAAGCCCTTCAGCCCCTCTCACTCATGCTACCACGGGCTTTCTCAAACACAGCCTTGCACTGTTCTGCACTGGATATTGCATTTATTGCGTTGGTCATCACCGTATATACTGTTTGCTCTGGCGGCTCTCCGTGTGAACGGTCGATGTGCAGAACAATAAACTAATGAAGCATCTGGAACACAGTTCTCCTGGGTTGCTGCAGGCTGAAGCATCAAACTACTCCCCTGTTGAGCCCCGTCAGTCCCACAGCACAGAAACACACAGCCAAGCCTATCGAAGCTAGTCCCACATGCCCGCGTCTGGCCCCTAACCCTCTCTGCCTTTCCCACCCATGCCTTTAGAAAGGAGATGAGGAGGAATTTCCTTAGCCGGAGGGTGGTGAATCTGTGGAATTCATTGCCACAGACAGTGGTGGAGGTCAAGTCACTGATTTTAGAGAAACTGGGCAGAAACATGCCCTTCGGACCACCAAGTCGTTGCCGACCAGTGATCACTAGCTCCATCCTACACACATTAGGGACAATTTTACAGAAGCCAATTAACCTACAAACCTGCACGTCAGGTTTGAGCTGGCAGCTCAGTCACTCAGGCCTGGTGGGCTGGCAGCTCAGTCACTCACGCCTGGTGGGCTGGCAGCTCAGTCACTCACGCCTGGTGGGCTGGCAGCTCAGTTACTCAGGGTTGGTGGGCTGGCAGCTCAGTCACTCAGGCCTGGTAGGCTGGCAGCTCAGTCACTCAGGGCTGGTGGGCTGGCAGCTCAGTCACTCAGGCCTGGTGGGCTGGCAGCTCAGTCACTCAGGGCTGGTGGACAGGCAGCTCAGTCACTCAGAGCTGGTGGGCTCAGAAACTGCCAGAAATGCTGCCCAAAGCAGCGCGAGTCACTGGCCGGATAGGCAGGTTGTCAGGCTCTTCTTTCTCTGGAAAGCCCCCTGTCCCTCTTTCGATGGGGACTATTTTATCATTCCCATGGTATTCATTCAAATCCCATTACAATTGGGATGTTGCCGAATTCTGTGGAAGAAATTAATTTTGAGGGAAATTATAGGAAAAATAAAATGAACAGACTTTGCAAGTTTGCTTCAAGAGACTTTATTACATGCTGTCATGGAGAGTTGGCGGCAGTAAACTGCCAACCAGTTCTCTGACTTCACAGCAGAATTAGCCGACATTTATACTGTGCAGTAAAGAAAAGATACTATACGAAAATATTGTATCAACTACACGGGTACCAATTATTTCATTAGTCATAACATCTTTTCGCTTATGTTAATCTTATTCAACAACAGATGGTTAACACAAGTCAAACACAATACAAGGGCATCGACATTATTCTATCTCACCTTTCAGCCAGCCCACGCCACCATCCCCTCTCCAAGCCAATCATAAACCCCTTTCCTTACCCTATTCAATTCCAATCAAAATTAAGTAAGGAAGGATAAAACATTTTCTGCCATACCGCTGGTGCACCCGCAGCCTTGACGAATTGAACATTTCTTGCCGCAGGTGGAGCCGCCAAACGGTTTCCCGCCCGTGTGCATTCGCCGGTGGGCCGACAAGTCATACTGTTAAAGTTCGTCAGACTTGATGAGTAGAATAATAATTCAAAGAGTCAAGGGTCGCATTGAACAAACTTTACTAAGTCACCCGGGTGAAATAGGACACAGCCAGTAGTGTGCACACTTGCAAGCTGCTACAACTCTACTGACAATACAGAGAAATTAGAAGTATCTTTATACTGATAAAACAACATTAATCACGTGGTTAGTAGGCATAGATGAACAAAGGGCTCAGTTACATACAATGAGACGCTTTAATGTTATTAAAGAGATATGGAAGTATAGAGATACATGGCCCAGCTGGAAAGGCAAGAAAGCACTATTGTATTCATTGCAACTTCCAGACAGAACACTGATATGGCAAAGAAACTAGAAGCTCAGGAACGGCCGTTATCTCTGTTCCCTTTAGTTAGTGAAGGTCATGTTCACAAGCTTCTGCAGACTTAAAGAATAGTAAATCTTTAAATTTTACCAGCATTCTGTTCACAAAATGGCGGTTGCAACTAACATGACTAAAATAAGCTAAATAAGATGGCGGGGACCGCGCTAGCTGTTACATTCCCCCCTTTTGATTAGAATAATCAATATATATCAAATGATGCAGCTGGGAGCAACGCATTTGCAAATACACGGCGCTGGGTAATAAGGTAGCAAAGCAATGACTATAAATACTAAAATAATGATTCCATAGTGCCACACTAGACCCCAAATATAGCCCCATCCATTAAACCAACTCCACGTACTCTGGTTATGATCTCCAACCAGATTTTCCCCCACACCCTGGATCTCAGCTATCTCCTTCTTGATATTGGCTGCCAGATCAGTTATATTGGAGGACTCGTCAGGAATATACGGACAGCAGTCTTGCCCAATGATAGCACAGGTGCCTCCTTTCTCGGCCAGAATGAAATCTAAGGTCATTCGATTCTGTAGCACCACTATCCTCATAGCAACCATTTTGGCTGACAGTGCCCCAATCTGGGCCTGCGCTTCCGTCAATTGGCTGTTTTATTCCGAAAATTGGCTGTTTTATTAGCCAATTCCTCCAATAGCCCAGTAAGACAGTCAACCTTTAACACATTCTGATTTGTCCCATACCAGGGGAGCATAGTCATGCCAAAATCCTCAATTGGTGATAGGTGCCGCTTGAGCTGAGATTCAGATGCAGTTTACAAGTATGGGGTGGCCAGTTATTTAGTTAAAATGGCGCATTGTAGGGACAATATAAGCCAAATAACAGCACCCAGTCCAATAAGGGGGGCCTTATACCCATCTTGCCATACTCTCATCAGTAGGTGGCATCCCTGGTAACCAATGGTAGGCCCATGACCCACATATAAAGTAGGTGCCGTTGACAGGTTGGGGTGGGCCGGAGGTCACACTAGTGTCCATAATAAGGCATGAGCTATTTCCCAGGAAAACCCCTGTACCTTGGTGATAACAGTGACGGGTGGCATTGACTGGCTTCCATTACCTTTAGTCGTGGGAGTTGGGCCCCATCTGTCACATGGATTTTCCAATCTGACTTAAAAGAAAAACATAATAGGGCGTACTTCTCAGTAATATTCAGAGGGATAGGAACCATGGGGATTCCACCCTTCCCATGACGTGGCATCGCTGCACAAACCCAGCAGGACTGGTCAGCAGGGGTAAAACGTTGTGCATATGCATGTGCTGCCTTAAAATACACATTCTTTTCCCATGGTTCAATAGTCGTAATTAAGGACCCAATGATAATGAATATTGTCCAGAATGGGACCATGGTCAAAGGCCCTTATTCACGGCCCCGTGCAGCTGTCTTTTTGCAGTCAGAGTGATGCACCCACCGAGGGTGTCCTTCTACCTTAGCCGCTGTAGGAGTAGTGAGAAGTACAAGGTATGGACCTCTCCAGTGATTGCCCAGTCTCTTCCGATCCCAGTTGCGTATCAGCACGTAATCGCCAGCTTGTAGCAGTCCCTCTTTAGGTGGTTCGTCCAAGGACCGCTGCGTCTCTCGTACCTGTGAATGTAAAACTGACAAAGAATCCGTTAGTAATTGCATCTATGTCAACGACCGTTCATCCAGGGCATGGAGATCAAGGGTGGTTTCTGCAACTTCTTCAGCCCCCCCTGGGAGTTCTGAGGGGCCTCCCGTACACTATTTCAGCAGGGGTCAATTGAGTAGAAGAATGTGTTGTGATGCGCATAGCGAATAGGGCCATAGGCAAGAGCGGAACTCACTATAAAAACATGGAGGGGACCGGGGACACAAATTTTTGGCGGCCGCGCGCGCATGCGCACACTCACCCACATCATGTCCTGCCCCCATTGCCTGCTGACCGATGTCGCTCTCGTCCAATCGGCGCCCTCGATCAGCAGTCCCACCTCCACTGTCTCGCGGAAAGCGGAGATTTTAAAATCCGGATCACAAAAACTTTGGGGGGATGTCCCCCACCTCTCAAAACATGGAGGGGATGTGTCCCGTTTGGCCCCCCCAGGTTTTTCGTCCCTGGCGATAGGCAAAACCTGTACCCAGCTAAGCTTAGTTTCTTCAGTTAATTTAGCAAGCTTGCTTTTTAAAGTCCCATTTGCTCTTGTTCCCAATGTTGGGGGAGCCCAGAACCAGGGGCCACAGTTTAAGAATAAGGAGTAAGCCATTTAGAACAGAGATGAGGAAACACTTTTTCTCACAGAGAATAGTGAGTCTGTGGAATTCTCTGCCTCAGAGGGCGGTGGAGGCCGGTTCTCTGGATGCTTTCACAATCCCTGCAGCTTGTGGGTGCTGTACACAATGGATCTGTTGTCGAATGTTCAATTCCTTGCACATCTCCTCATTAACTTTAGCTGAGAAGTGTGGTCTGTTATCTGAGCTGATAACAATAGGGAGTCTGAATCGTGGCATGATTTTGCATAACAACACCGCAACAGTGGATTGGGCTATAGCATTGGTAGTAGGAATTGCTTCAATCCATCGGCTAAAAAGATCAATAATAACCAAACTAACTTTAGGTAAGTCAATGAAGTCAATTTGAATACACTGGAAAGGCCTGTGCGGTATAGGTGTACGTCCCGGTTCGGTTATTACTGTTATCACATAAGGGGTAGTAACAGGTCTGATATCAATTGCTGGTGAGAAGTCTATGTTCCTGCTGAAGTCAAGAATCCCCTGTTTTTCCACAACTGACCAAAGTCACAGATCACTCCAAAGGCATATCTGAAGGTAGTATAAACGTTGATTCCCAAGTTCTTCCCTTAGCTGCATGCCCTTATGAAGGTGAACAGTTCCGCTTCTTTGGTAGAGAATGATGAATGATGTTTCAAAGGCCGCCGTCTCCATATTATTGCCATCCTGATCTATAATTAAGTATCCTGAAAGTCTTTCACCTAGAGATCCAATTAATGCACGCCCATCTATATACATAGTTAAGTCAGGGTTTGTCATGGGAATATCTGTCAAATCTTCCCAAACACAGGTATGTTCTTTAATCACAAATGGGCAGTCGTGCCCAGACTCAGCTTGTTCCTCTGGTGGTGTGACGAGAAAGGGTGCCGCATTGATGGTGGTCCAATACTTAAATTGCAAGCTTGCCTGCTGCTTCAGCGGGTACTGTCATATGGAGGGCAGTGTTAACGTTTCTGGGGAGCTACTTGGATGGGGTTAATCTGAATCATCCTACCTTAGTGGAGTCTTCTGCCCACATCTGTGGGTCCACATACTCTGTTACCCAAAGATCCTATAGCGGAGCAAGATGGACTACTCCCACGAAAAAACGAGTAATACGGCCATGGGCAGATTCATGGGTAATTATAGGACCCATTTCAGCAACCAGCCTCCGCCATCTTGCTTCCGCCATCTTACTTCCGCCTTCGGGGTTGAGGCGGTGGCCCGACACAGGGCTGAGTCCCAGCGGAGCGGCCTGACGCGGGGCTGAGTCCCAGCGGAGCGGCCTGACGCGGGGCTGAGCCCCAGCGGAGCGGCCCGACACGGGGCTGAGTCCTGACTCAGGGCTGAGGCTTTGTCCCGGCGGAGCGGCCCGATGCGGGGCTGAGTCCCGGCGGAGCGGCCCGATGCGGGGCTGAGGCTTTGTCCCGGCGGGGAGTCTGGCCCGGATCAGCGGGGAGGTTTACAATGTTTTTTTATTTAATGTTGTCCCTTGTTTAGTCTGAAATAAAGTTCATCATTGGATATAAAATCGGAAGAAATGTGAATGTGTGTGATATTAATAGAATATTGACTGGCCTTGAGGGGGATACGACATATATTGCCTGAAGTAGATTCATATTGCCCGAGTCGAAGACGAGGGCAATATGGATCTAGTGAGGGCAATATATGTCGTATCTCCCGAAAGAGGACAGTCAATATTGTTATTATTACCCATTATCAGACATCTAGAGGAAAATCTGAACATCTCATATGATATGAATGTATCTATACATTTTGCAATATGCATTGCAACATTGTAAATAAGGGTACTAAAACCATTGCAACATTGTAAAAGAATGTAACATTTATGTTTCATTTATGTAATTTATGTAATTCATTTATGTGACAATGTGAAGGTCGAACTTTTAAATCGCGAACCTCTTCTCGCAACCGGCTGCCATTTTGTTTGTTTTGAGAATAAATTTTAAATTTCGCACGCAGCGTCACGTTGCCGTCACGCAGCGTCACGTTGCCAAGTTCCCGGATGTGAGACCAGGGGAATATAAGACTATATTCCCCGCTGTTTAAACAGGTAAAGTCCATAGGCGTTCGCTAGAAAGGGGAATATAAGAAAATATTCCCCTGTTAGCGCTGCTGGCAGTAAAAAGGAAGGGAATACAATTTCATAAAAGCATACCTCAGATGGATGATATGGGTAATAATATTATATACATCTATATCACATTCATGTATGTGTGTTCTTTCCAGCACAATCCAATCAGGGATGCTCGCTAAATAAAACCATCCTCAAGTTATACATCATTTGTAAATCTTGCTTAAACACATTTAATTTTGTGAAATACTTATTTTAGATAACCCCTGCAATTACTGCAGTTGTGAACAGTGTGATTAGATGAATGAATTACAGAGTGCGTGTCAACTCAACAAAATCAACTCAAACACAGCATGTGAGCCATTTAAAAAGAAATTATTTAAAAAACATTAAAAAAGGAAAATTACCAGAATCAAAATTTACAAACATTTTATTCTTTAACAAGAATGAACAGAATTATGAATCTAACCCTATATCACACACATAAACTGTTCCCCCGCAAAGTTGATTACATTGTGAGTCGGGTCGGGTAGTTTCCGGTTACTATAAAATCAACTCAAACACAGCTTATGAGCCATTAAAAAGAAATGATTTACAAAAGAAAACTACCAGAGTCAAATTTTATTCTTTAACAATAATTAACAGAATTATGAATCTAGCCCTATATCATACACACAAACTGTCCCCCGCACTACGATGATTACACAGCGAGTCGGGTCGGGTCGAAAAAAATGCCCATGTTCCGCTCCGTTGCGTACTACACGTCAGCCCATTGCATTTCGCAGGAGTGGCCTATCTTGCTCCGCTATAGGATCTTTGTTGTTACCTCACTCCTCAGATTATGTTGCAGCTGTGTAGTAACCCTCCTTGGTCACTGATAAAATTGAACAGTACAGTTATTAGACAGTTCTTGTTCCTGGCTCGTGTATGGATTCACCAGACCAATCGCTTGCTCAACCAAAACTCCCAAATCCTTTGCATTAGATGGGGGGTTCACTTTATTTGTTATATGCACGACCAATCTCATAGTCCTGCTTCCACAATTCCAAAGACACCTCAGATCAATAGGTTTTAGTATGGTGGTAGTAAGGGCAGTAGGGATTGCTTCCCATCTGGCTTTATTCTGAGCATGCTAATCAACCAGAACGTCATAGGTCCGAAACCCCAAGTTAGCTTGGAATCTTGCGTGTTCTACTGGGGTTAGAACTTGTGGTATAGGTTGGCTCTTTTTAGCCTTACTCCTGGTACAGACCACGACTGGGGAGTGGACGCAGGTGTTACTGCAAGAACTGCAAACTCAATATTAACGTAGGTTGGGGGCAGTATGAATGGGGACGGTTGCCACAGCACATGAGCATTAGTATAGATTATACTCTCCCACTTATCCAAATCAATCCACGTAGTCTCTCTCCATCAAACCAAGCCAACCACTAGATCACGCAAGCTGCTGTTCGAGTCCTCTTTAAATCTATAGTGGATCATTTTTAAGTTTGTTACACTGGTCTGTCAAACAATTGATTTCAAAATATTACTGTTGTTTATAAAACATTGAATGGTCTAGGGCAAAAATACATTTGTGATCTGCTAAATGGAAAACCAGCGTTTTTAATACAGAATATCAATGGCTTTAATCAGCCAAGTTCTAATATGTTGCTGTTCTGTATCATTCATTCTGTCCCCTTATTTGTTCTAATTACCATAACAGGGCCCCTCTTATCTTTCCTACCCAGGGAAAACCTGTCTATTATAGAAATATGAGCGACCGTGTGAATTATATCAGCAAGCAATTAGTTATTTCATGCCTTGTGTTTCAATTTTGGCCAAACATTTCACACAAAACAATTAGATTCTCACAGCACAAATTTCCACGTCAAAATAAATTCCACAATTAAATAAATTCCACAGTACACCTCCACTGTTTAGAACCACAAAGGTTTAAAATAAAGAAAAGAGTGGCAACCTCCCCACCTACGGAAGAATAATATACTCCTGCGGCCAAGCAGTCAAAGGTGATCGATGTTTACACCCCCAAACAAATTGCCATTTCTTAAAGGGACATACACACATACAAAAGCATTTATTTACAAGCAGTACATAATATTTCATCTTCAAAGATGACTCTTTGTAATATACCTTCCCATTTTCTGACAAGACCGTTCTGTATACCAGAATCCTAGTTGCAAAAATTCAGAAGAAGCAATTTAGAAGCTGCCGTATTTTTTTTCTCGACTCAGCACAATCAAGGTCATGGCACTGATATTCCCGTTCCATATGTTATTGAAACCTCGAAGGCAATTTGTTTTAAACAGTAGGCTGTTAGCTGAGGTTTAACTATATTACATAGAAAATAGGTGCAGGAGTAGGCCATTCAGTCCTTCAAGCCTGCACCGCCATTCAATATGATCATGTCTGATAATCCAACTCTGTGTCCTGGACCTTGACGTCTCTCCACATCCTCTGATCCCTATGGCCACATCTAACTCCCTCTTAAATATAGCCAATGAACTGGCCTCAACTACCTTCTGTGACAGAGAATTCCAGAGACTCACCACTCTCTGCGTGAAAAATGTTTTCCTCATCTCAGTCCTAAAGGAATTCCCCCTCATCCTTAGACTGTGACCCCTTGTTCTGTACCTCCCCAAAATCGGGAACAATCTTCCTGCATCTAGCCTGTCCAACCCTTTAAGAATTTTGTAAGTTTCTATAAGATCCCCCTCAATCTTCTAAATTCTAGCGAGTACAAGCCGTGTCTATCCAGTCTTTCCTCATATGAAAGTCCTGACATCTCAGGAATCAGTCTGGTGAACCTTCTCTGTACCCCCTCTATGGCAAGAATGTCTTTCCTCAGATTTGGAGACCAAAATTGTACGCAATACTCCAGGTGTAGTCTCACCAAAACCCTGTACAACTGCAGTAGAACCTCCCTGCTCCTATACTCAAATCCTTTTGCTATGAATGCTATCATACCATTTGCTTTCTTCACTGTCTGCTGCACCTGCATGCCTAATTTCAATGACTGGTGTACCATGACACCCAGGTCTCGTTGCATCTCCCCTTTTCCTAATCTGCCACCATTCAGATAATAGTCTACCCTCCTGTTATTACCACCAAAGTGGATAACCTCACATTTATCCACATTATAGTGCATCTGCCATGCATTTGCCCACTTGCCCAGCCTATCCAAGTCACCTTGCAGCCTCCTAGCATCCTCCTCACAGCTAACACTACCCCCCAGCTTAGTGTCATCCTCAAACTTGGAGATGTTGCATTCAATTCCCTCGTTGAAATCATTAATATATTGTAAATAGCTGGGGTCCCAGCACTGAGCCTTGCGGTACCCCACTAGTCACTGCCTGCCATTCTGAAAAGGACCCGTTTACTCCTACCCTTTGCTTCCTGTCTGCCAGCCAGTTCCCTATCCACATCAATATTCAACCCCCTAATACCGTGTGCTTTATGTTTGTATACTAATCTCTTATGTGGGACCTTGTCGAAAGCCTTCTGAAAGTCTAGATATAACACATCCACTCGTTCTCCCTTACCCACTCTATTAGTTACATTCTCGAAAAATTCTATAAGTTTTGTCAGACATGATTTACCTTTCGTAAATCCATGCTGACTTTGTCCAATGATTTCACCACTTTCCAAATGTGCTGCTATCCCATCTTTAATAACTGACTCTAGCAGTTTCCCCACTACCGTAGTTAGACTAACTGGTCTGTAATTCCCCGTTTTCTCTCTCCCTCCTTTTTTAAAAAGTGGGGTTACATTAGCTACCCTCCAATCCTCAGGAACTACTCCAGAATCTAAGGAGTTTTGAAAAGTTATCACTAATGCATCCACTATTTCTGTGGCTACTTCCTTGAGTACTCTGGGATGCAGACTGTCTGGCCCTGGGTACACAAAAAGCTGGAGAAACTCAGCGGGTGCAGCAGCATCTAAGGAGCGAAGGAGATAGGCGACATTTCGGGTCGAGACCCTTCTTCAGACTGGTCAGGGATCAGGGAAACGAGAGATATAGACGGTGATGTGGAGAGATAAGGAACAATGAGTGAAAGATATGCAAAAAAGTATCGGTGATAAAGGGAACAAGCCATTGTAAGCTGTTTGTGGTGTGAAAATGAGAAGCTGGTGCGACTGGGGTGGGGGAGGGAGATAGAGATAGAGGGAATGCCAGGGCCCGAGGGCTGAGGGAGAGGTGGGAAGGGGAGGAGACAGCAAGGGTTAACAGAATTGAGAAAATTCAATATTCAAGCCCAAAGGATGCAGACTCCCCAAGCGGAATATGAGGTGCTGTTCCTCCAGCTTGCGGTGTTGCTCACTCTGGCCGTGGAGGAGGCCCAGGACCGAGAGGTCGGATGTGGAATGGGAGGGGGAGTTGAAGTGCTGAGCCACCGGGAGGTCGGGTTGGTTATTGCGGACCGAGCGGAGGTGTTCGGCGAAGCGATCGCCAAGCCTCCGCTTGGTCTCACCGATATAGATCATCTGGCATCTGGAGCAGCGGATGCAGTAGATGAGGTTGGAGGAGGTGCAGGTGAACCTCTGTCGGACCTGGAAGGACTGCTTGGGTCCCTGAAAGGAGTGGAGGGGGGAGGTGAAGGGACAAGTGTTGCATTTCTTGCGGTTGCAAGGGAAAGTGCCCGGGGAAGGGGTAGAGTGGGAGGGGAGGGAAGAATTGACAAGGGAGTTGCAGAGGGAGCGGTCTTTGCGGAAGGCAGACAGGGGGGGAGATGGGAAGATGTGGAGGGTGGAGGGGTCACGTTGGAGGTGGCGAAACTGGCGGAGGACTATATGTTGTATTTGCCGGCTGGTGGGGTGAAAGGTGAGGACCAGGGGGACTCTGCCCTGTTTGCGAGTGGGGGAATGGGGAGCGAGGGCAGTGTTGCGGGGTATGGAGGAGACCCTGGTGCGAGCCTCATCAATAGTGGGGGAGGGGAATCCCCGTTCTCATTTGTGATGACCTGGTGTGGAACACCTCATCCTGGGAGCAGATGCGGCATAGACGGAGGAATTGGGAATAGGGGATGGAGTCCTTACAGGAAGCAGGGTGGGAGGAAGAGTAGTCCAGGTAGCTGTGGGAGTCAGTAGGTTTGTAGTGGATGTCGGTCAGGAGCGTATCACCTGCAATAGAGATGGTGAGGTCACGGAATGGTAGGGAAGTGTCGGAAATGGTCCAAGTGTATTTGAGTGCCGGATGGAAGTTGGTGGTGAAATGAATGAAGTCAGTCAGTTGTGTGTGGGTGCAGGAGGTGACACCAAAGCAGTCGTCGATGTAACGGAGGTAGAGGTCGGGGATGGGGCCCTGGTACGCCAAGAACAAGGATTGTTCGACGTACCCAACAAAGAGGCAAGCGTAGCTGGGGCCCATGCGTGTGCCCATAGCTACGCCTTGTGTTTGGAGGAAATGGGAGGAATCAAAAGAGAAGTTATTGAGGGTGAGGACCAACTCTGCTAGGCGGAGGAGGGTGTCAGTGGACGGGTATGGGTTGCTCCTCTGGTCGAGGAAGAACCGGAGGGCTTTGTGACCGTCCTGGTGGGGGATGGAGGTGTAGAGTGACTGGACGTCCATGGTAAAGATGAGAGGATGGGGGCCTGGAGAATGGAATGCACGGAGCCGACGGAGAGGGGATTTATCGGCCTTTAATCCGTTCAATTTACCCAACACCACTTCCCGGCTAACCTGGATTTCACTCAGTTCCTCCATCTTATTTGACCACCGGTCCCCTGCCATTTCCGGCAGATTATTTATGTCTTCCTTAGTGAAGTCATGTTATATTGTGAATTCTTGTGTGAATGGGATTAGTTTGTCATTTGGATACTTAAGGTATTTTAAAAAAATATCCTTTTCTTAAGAAATTGAATCTACAGGACATCGTAGAGTCAGTTCTCACCTTCTCCATCATGGTCTGGTTTGGCTCAGCCACCAAGCATGACACCTGGAGGCTGCAGCGAATCGTCCGATCAGCAGAGAAGGTTATTGGCTGCAACCTTTCCTCCATTGATGAACTGTACACTTCAAGGGCCAGCAAGTGAACGGATAAGTTCATCTCTGACCCCTCTCACCCTGGCCACAAACTCTTTGAATCACTTCCCTCTGGAAGGCGACTCCGGATTGTCAAAGCTGCCACAGCCAGACATAAAAATTTTTATTCACGAGTAGTTGCTCTACTCAACAGCCAAAAATCTGTAGCCTCCCTTTGATCTGGTATTTTGTTAGTTCACGTGCTTGATCAATGGTGTTTTATCATGAATGTTTTATTATTATTAATGTTTAGTGTTTTCTGAGTCATTCGTAACTGTCACTGTATGTCATGTTGTTACCTGTGGGCAGAGCACCAAGGCAAATTCCTTCTATGTGAATACTTGGCCAATAAACTTACTTACTTACTTACTTCTTAATGGGAAAGTAGTGGGCAGAAAGGCATGTCATGCGTGGTTTGAAGAGCAAAAATTTGTAGTTTACAATGCCAGAATTGAAAAGTTGAGGAAAAACAAGGTGTACAGAGATGCTTATTGGTTATAATCTGAGGAGTGTGATGATGCTCCAGATTATGACATGCCAATGTACCAGCTAGCAACTGATCTTCTCCATAAAGACTTGGTCTATTGCTAGAAATTGTAATTTATTTACCTATCTGTTACAAACTTACAGCATATAATACAATATTAAAGTTCTGATCTTGAGAATATCACATTTTTTAATTTTCATGGCAGTCTGGGTGTTTATTACTATTTCCGTCACTATGTTCAATTTTGTAATTAACTACAATTCGGTAATTAGCTAATTATATGCTTTAATTTCAGGTCATCCAAGTAAGGTGTTTTATATTTGTTTCAGAATGCTTCAATCTATAATAACTGAAAATTTCAATGTGTTTTCTTAATTTTTAAGAAAATTATGGGATTTTGACTGTCCTTGACCCTTCAAGATGGCGCCTGCCTGCGGCGACTTTTGTGGAGTACCAGAACAGAAAAGAATTACCTACAACTTCTATCAACTCACCTGCATCAGGGAAACGGCAGTAATCGGTGCTGTTTCAGACAGGCTGCTTGGGCAGCTGAAAGCGCTGGAAATTTCGCGATCTCCCGCAGCTGCGGGAGCCCCGGACTTTAAACTTTCCCACGCTGGCTGTAAAACTCCCGATCCAATTGAGGATACCAGGTATGGCACCTGGAAACCCTGGGATGACCTCCAAAGCCAACGGGCTGGATGTCCCAGAAAAAATGAAGCTGGAGCTGCTGACTCTGAGGGAACCCCCGTTCGTTACCGAGCTGGAGCTGCCGTCTGTGAGGGAATTCCCCTTCCAGCGCAGGTCCGCAGAAACAGCAGGTACAGTAAACCCAGTACTTGGAAACAAAGGGGAAGCCTCCATTGTGTCCGGAAACGTGGCCGGCGGGCAGGACTTCAGGTCAGACTGAAGCGCAGGGGACTTCGGCCCCCTCTCCCTACTACCCTACTGGCCAATGTACAGTCCCTTGAAAATAAAGTGGAGGACTTAAGGGCAAGACTGCTTTATCAAAGGGAGCTGAGGGAATGCTCTGTGTTCTGTTTCACAGAGACATGGCTCACCCCCAGCTCCCCTGACTCAGCGGTCCAGCCTGAAGGGTTCTCCATCCACCGCATGGACCGTACACTGGCATCGGGGAAAGGGAGAGGAGGGGGCGTCTGCCTCATGGTCAACTCTGCGTGGTGCTCAGACGTGGCAGTCCTGTCCAACTCCTGCTCTCCACATCTCGAACATCTGGCGGTGAAGTGCCGTCCCTTCTAACCTTCTGAGGGAATTCACCTCCATCATCCTGACCGCGGTCTACATCCCACCCCAGGCGGACGTCTGTCTGGCACTGGAGGAGCTGCACGCCGTGGTCAACAAACACCAGATGTCTTACCCCGAGGCTTTTACCACCATTGCTGGTGACTTCAAAAAGGCAAACCTCAAGAAATCGCTCCCTAACTTCCACCAACAGTCTCCTGCTACACCAGGGGACCAAACACCCTCGACCACTGCTACAACCATCAAGAATGCTTACTGCTCTATCCCCGCCCCCACTTTGGTAAATCCGACCATGCCTACAGGCAGCAGAGCCTGGTCGGGGGGGGGGGGGGGGGGGGGGTGCAGAGGAACAACTCTGGGCAATGTTCAAGGACTCGGCAACGGACTTGACTTGAGTGTTTCCCAATCAGAAACCTTGGATGAACTCTGAGATCCGCACTCTTCTGAAGACCAGACACCGGGCATTCATGTCTGATGATACAGTGGTCTACACGAAGTCCAGATACGACCTTGGTAAGGCCATCAAAAAGGCCAAAGGGAGTTCTGCTCCAAACTGGAGGATGAGACAGATGTTCGGCAGCTGTGGCAGGGACTGAATGCAATCACTTCCTACAAGGCGAAACCAGGAGGGAGCTCGGATGTCGGCGATACATCACTCCCTGATGAGCTCAATGCATTTTACGCACGCTTTGATAGGGAGAACACCGATGTGCCTTCCCGAGCCCCCATTCGCTGTGATGGTATTTCAGTCTCAGTCACAGAGGCCGAAGTCAGGAAATCCTTCAGAGGGGTGAACCCTCGAAAAGCATCTGGACCTGATGGCATACCTGGTCGTGTTTTAAAAACCTGTGCGGACCAACTGGCTGGAGTTTTTACGGACATTTTCAACCTGTCACTTCTGAGGTCTGAGGTTCCCACCTGCCTCAAAAGGGCATCAATAATACCGGTGCCCAAGAAGAGCAAGGTGACGTGCCTCAATGACTATCGACCTGTGGCACTAACGCCTGTGGTGATGAAGTGCTTCAAGAGGTTGATCATGGCGCAAATCAACTCCTACCTTGACAAAAACCTGGACCCACTGCAGTTCGCTTACTGCCACAACAGATCAACGGTGGACACGATCTCGCTGGCCCTCCACTCCGCTCTGGACCACTTGGACAACAAAAACTCATATGTCAGACTGTTATTCATTGACTACAGCTCGGCATTTAACACAATCATCCCCTCCAAGCTGGTTACCAAACTCGCAGAACTGGGTCTCTGTGCATCCCTCTGCAATTGGATCCTCGACTTCCTCATTCACAGACCACAGTCTGTTCGTATTGGTGGAAATGTGTCAGACTCGATAGCAATCAGCACGGGAGCACCTCAAGGCTGCGTGCTCAGCCCCCTGCTGTACTCACTCTATACTCATGACTGCGTAGCCGGTCACAGTGCGAACTCCATCATCAAGTTCGCTGACGACACCACTGTAGTGGGATGTATCACTGATGGGGATGAGTCAGAGTACAGAAGAGAGATCGAGCACTGTCCAATAGCACAATAACCTGGCCCTCAACACCAGCAAAACCAAGGAACTGATTGTGGACTTTGGAAGTAGGATGGGGACCCACAGTCCTGTTTATATCAATGGGTCGATGGTTGAAAGGGTCAAGAGCTTCAAATTCCTGGGCGTGCACATCTGTGAAGATCTTTCCTGGTCCGAGAACACAGATGCAATTATTAAGAAAGCTCATCAGCGCCTCTACTTCCTGAGAAGATTACGGAGAGTCGGTCTGTCAAGGAGGACTCTTTCTAACTTCTACAGGTGCACAGTAGAGAGCTTGCTGACTGGTTGCATCGTGGCTTGGTTCAGCAACTTGAGTGCCTGGAGAGGAAGACTACAAAAAGTAGTAAACACCGCCCAGTCCATCATCGGCTCTGACCTTCCTTCCATCGAGGGGATCTACCACAGTCGCTGCCTCAAAAAGGCTGGCAGCATCATCAAGGACCCACACCACCCTGGCCACACACTCATCTCCCTGCTACTTTCGGGTAGAAGGTACAGGAGCCTGAGAACAGCAACAACCCGGTTCAGGAATAGCTACTTCCCCACAGCCATCAGGCTATTAAACTTGGCTCGGAAAGAACTCTGAACATTAATACCCCTCCATCTGTTATTTGCACGTTATCAATTTATTAATTAATGTGCGTATTTACGTATATAATTGTAGTCAATGCTTACTATGTTCTGTTGTGCTATGCAAAGAAAGAATTTCATTGTCCTGTCAGGGACACATGACAATAAACTCTTTTAACTTTTGACTTTGACTTCGATCACAGCTGAGTCAATGGAAAAGCAATAGGGAACAAGATGCTAATTTCCGAGTACGAAAATGGCCATAGCTGTTTTAATACTGAAGATATGAAAGTGAATTAGGTGTCAAATTAAACTTCTTTTTATGGTTTATCTGATGGGGTAAATTGCAGACTTGATTTTTTAAATCTCAAAATGTGTAACATTGCTATTCAATGGGCGCTCACGTCCCCGTCTCTCCGTCCACAACAACGGCTCCTAAACCCTGCAGGAGGGGAACTCAGAGGGTCAACAAGCTGGCAAACAGGACATTACTGACGCGTGAACATTAATAAGGGAGAGAGGGAGGGAGAGGAGAGGGGGAGAGTGAAGATTACGGGACGATACAGAGCGATATCACTCCGTGATGGGAGCCAGCGGTCCTCCAGGCGGGGTGAGCCGGGCGCCGATGGTCCTCCAGGCGGGGTGAGCCGGGCGCCGATGGTCCTCCAGGCGGGGTGAGCCGGGCGCCGATGGTCCTCCAGGCGGGGTGAGCCGGGCGCCGATGGTCCTCCAGGCGGGGTGAGCCGAGCCGAGCGGCGGCGGGTCGATGGCAGCCTGGGCCTGGGCCTGAGCGCGAGAGCGGGCGGGACGACGGGGCCGGACACCTGGTCTTGGCCGAGATGGAGGCGACTCGCACCGGCCGGCGGGTGAGCGGGGGCGGCCCGGGACCGGGATCAGGCTCAAGGCGGCGCCGGGGGCAGGAGGGAGGCCCAGGGGTAGAGAGAGGGACCCGGGGTAGAGAGAGAGAGAGGAGGGGGGTGGGGGAGAGGGAGAGATAGAGAGGGGGGGAGAGAAAGAGTCAGGAGGGGAGAGAGGGGAACCAGTAGTAGCTCTACTCAATAACCAAAAATCTGTAGCCTCCTTTTGCTCTGGCATTTTATTTAATTCACATGTTTAATCAATAATGTTTTATTATTCATGTTTTGTATGTCATTACTGTCACTGTCTGTCATGTTGTCACTTGTGGGCAGAGCACCAATGCAAATTCCTTGTATGTGAATACTTGGCCAATAAACATATTCATTCCTGTCAGGAGAGAGAGATATCTGAGTAGGGGGGGGGAGGCTGACAGGAATAAGGGGAGATGGTCAGAGAGAGAAAGAGGAGAGTGTCATGAGGGAGGGGGGTGAGAGGCTGGGGTGGAAAAGGGGTGAAGTGAGTAGCGGGGGAGAGCAGGGAGCAAAGGGAGGGGGGAAGGGATTCAAGTGCATGGGTCTGGAGCCGAGGGGGATGCATGGGAGGCAGGGAACTGAGTGGTCAAGTGAGCCAAGGAAGGGAACAGATAGAAAGGTGGGAGTTCACATTGTTTGGGGTGGGGAGGAAGGGGGGTAAGGAGCAGGAGGCGGCAGGGGTAAGGAGCAGGGAGCCACAGGGAGGAGGACACATTGTTTGGGGGTGGGGAGGGTGTTGCAGTTTAGGAAGTCAAACCAGGGCAGGATCTTCACTGTGAATGGCGGGGGACTGGGGGGAATGTTGTAGAGCAGAGGGATCTAGGAGTGCAGGTACATAATTCCCTGAGAATGGCGTCACAGGTAGATAGGGTGGCCATGAAAGCTTTGAACGAGAGAACTGCATAGTGGGAGAACTGGGAAGGGGAAAGGGATGGAGAGAGAAAGCAAGGGCTATCTGAAGTTAGAGAAGTGCTCATATACCGCTGGAATATGAGGTATATGAGGTTGGAGAAGGTGCAAGTGAACCAGTAGATGAGGTTGGAGAAGGTGCAAGTGAACTTCAGCTTCATCTGGAAAGACTGTTTGGGTCCTTGGATGGCGTTGAGGGGGGAGGTAAAGGAACAGGTGTTGTATCTCCTGCGGTTGCAGGGGAAAGCACCTGGGGTGGGGGTGGTTTGGGTGTGAAGGGACGACATTGTGAAATTTGATAAAAGATCACTTTCAAACTGGGATGACAGGTAGGGGAGGGATGGAGAGAGGGGATGTGAGGGTTACTAGAAGTTAGAGAAATCAATATTCATACCGCTATCAGTAAAAGGGTAGCTTGTTGGATAGTTAACTAAAATCAGAGAATGATATTTCTCAACTCAACTCAAACAAAGTTTGACAAGTAGCCAAGTGTCCCGACCTGAAACGTTGCCCATATTTTTTCTCCAGCACTTTGTGCCTATCTTTGTCAGACACAAGGATCTGCAGATGCTAGTTCATACACAAAAAGACACAAAGTGCTGGAGGCAGGATCTTTGGAGAATATGGATAGGTGACGTTTCACAGAGTGCTGGAGTAACTCAGCGGGTCAGGCAGCATCTCTGGTCAACGTGGATAGGCGATGTTTCAGGTCTGATTAAGGGCCTTGACCTAAAAAACATCCCCTATCCACATTCTCAACCGACAGACACAAAATGCTGGAGTAACTCAGCAGAACAGGCAGCATCTCTGGAGAGAAGGAATCTTTTTCAGACTGAGAGTAACAGAGAGGGAGACACATAGAGATAAGGAAGTAAGGTTTTACTCCAACACTCTGTTATCTGAATGGTGTCAGGTTAGGAAAAGGGGAAGTACAATGAGACCTGGGTGTGCTTGCGCATCAGTCGCTGAAAGTAAGCATGCAGTAAAGGGGACAGTTGAGCAAAGGGGACTATGGAGCCATGAGGAAGGAGCTGGCCAAAGTTGACTGGAAAGAGACCCTAGCAGGGATGACATTGGAATAACAATGCAGGGCTCGAAATTAGCGGTTGCCCGTGTGCCAATGACCACTCAAAGCACTGCCGGGCAACCTAAACACCGAGTCATTTTGCCAGGCTTGGCAACCAGTTACTGGTTTGTACCGAAGATAGACACAAAAAACAGGAGCAACTCCGCGGGTCAGGAAGCATCTGTGGTAATGCATGAGGAAGGAGCTGGCCAAAGTTGACTGGAAAGAGACCCTTGCAGGGATGACAGTGGAATAACAATGGCAGGTATTTCTGGGAATAATACAGAAGGTGTAGGTACAGTTCATTCCAAAGAGGAAGAAGGATTCTATAGGGAATAAGATGAGTGGGAAAGCAGAGGATTGGGAAACTTTTAAAGAGTAACAGAAGATAACGAAAAAGGCAATATGGGGAGATATGACGAGGTACGAAGGTAAGCTAGCCAAGAATATAAAGGAGGATAGTAAAAGCTTCTTTAGATATGTGAAGAAGAAAAAAAATAGTTCAGACAAATGTGGGTCCCTTGATGACAGAAACAGGTGAATTTATTATGGGGAACAAGGAAATGGCAGACGAGTTGAACAGGTACTTTGGATCCGTCTTCACTAAGGAAGACACAAACAATCTCCCAGATGTACTCGTGGCCAGAGGATCTAGGGTGACGGAGGAACTGAAGGAAATTCACATTAGTCAGAAAATGGTGTCGTGTAGACTGATGGGACTGAAGGTTGATAAATCCTCAGGACTTGATGGTTTGCATCCCAGGATACTTAAGGAGGTGGCTCTAGAAATCGTGGACGCATTGGTGATCATTTTCCAATGTTCTATAGATTCAGGATCAGTTCCTATGAATTGGTAGATAGCTAATGTGATCCCATTTTTTAATAAAGGAGGGAGAGAGAAAACCGGGAATTATAGACCAGTTAGCCTGACATTGGTGGTGGGGAAGATGCTGGAGTCAATCATAAAAGATGAAATAAATGTGAGGTTATCCACTTTGGTGGCAAAAACAGGAAAGCAGACTATTATTTAAATGGTGGCCGATTAGGAAAAGGGGAGATGCAGCGAGACCTGGGTGTCATGGTACACCAGTCATTGAAAGTAGGCATGCAGGTGCAGCAGGCAGTGAAAAAAGCGAATGGTATGTTAGCTTTCATAGCAAAAGGATTTGAGTACAGGAGCAGGGAGGTTCTACTTCAGTTGTACAGGGTCTTGGTGAGACCACACCTGGAGTATTGCGTACAGTTTTGGTCTCCAAATCTGAGGAAGGACATTATTGCCATAGAGGGAGTGCAGAGAAGGTTCACCAGACTAATTCCTGGGATGTCAGGACTGTCTTATGAAGAAAGACTGGATAGACTTGGTTTATACTCTCTGGAATTTAGGAGATTGAGAGGGGATTCTTATAGAAACTTACAAAATTCTTAAGGGGTTGGACAGGCTAGATGCAGGAAGATTGTTCCCGATGTTGGGGAAGTCCAGGACAAGGGGTCACAGCTTAAGGATAAGGGGGAAATCCTTTAAGACCGAGATGAGAAAGACTTTTTTTCACACAGAGAGTGGTGAGTCTCTGGAACTCTCTGCCACAGAGGGTAGTTGAGGCCAGTTCATTGGCTATATTTAAGAGTGAGTTGGATGTGGCCCTTGTGGCTAAGGGGATCAGAGGGTATGGAGAGAAGGGAGGTACGGGATACTGAGTTGGATGATCAGCCATGATCATATTGAATGGCGGTGCAGGCTCGAAGGGCTGAATGGCCTACTCCTGCACCTAATTTCTATGTTTCTATGTTTCTATGACATAGTGGTAGATTTGGATAGCAGTAACAGGATGGATGTACGAAGGGGAAATCGTGCTTGACTAATCTTCAGGAATCTTTTGAGAATTTAACTCGGAAAATGGACAAGGAGAGCCAGTGGATGAAGTATACCTTGACTTTCAGTAAGCCCTTTGATAAGGTCCCACATAAGAGATTAGTGGGCAAAATTAGAGCACCAGCAATCTATTATCTGAATGGTTTCACGTTATGAAAATGGGAAGTACAATGAGACCTGGGTGTCCTTGTATATCAGTCACTGAAAGCAAGCATGCAGGTACAGCAGACAGTGAAGAAAGGTAATGGCATGTTGGCGTTCATAACGAGAGGAGTTGTGTTTAGGAGCAAAGAGGTATTTCTGCAGTTGTACAGGGCCCTGGTGAGACTGTAATTATGCTCCTACAGCTTACCCCCTCAGTAAAACACTGAGTCAAACACTGGATCAACTACTTCTTTATTCTCACTCACACAAACAAACTTTCAATACTATTCTTAAGGGGTTGGACAGGCTAGATGCAGGAAGATTGTTGCCGATGTTGGGGAAGTCCAGAACAAGGGGTCACAGTTTAAGGATAAGGGGAAAGTCTTTTAGGACCGTGATGAGAGTGGTGAATCTGTGGAATTCTCTGCCACAGAAGGTAGTTGAGGCCAGTTCGTTGGCCATATTTAAGAGGGAGTTGGATGTGGCCCTTGTGGCTGAAGGGATCAGAGGGTATGGAGAGAAGGCAGGTACAGGATATTGAGTTGGATGATCAGCCATGATCATATTGAATGGTGGTGCAGGCTCGAAGGGCCGAATGGCCAGATCCTGCACCTAATTTCTATGTTTCTATGTTTCTATGATACCTAACCAACACCGCGGGTCCGATCCTTGTCTCTACTCGTCCAAACCCTTATGCCTCGTGCAAATAGAATGTTAACTCAGTCCCAAGTGCACATCCAGAAGATTGACTCCGATCCATGTGATGGCGCAAAAATACATGGGTGGGGGGGGGGCAACCCATACAAGCCAATCACAAATAACGATCATATAATACATTTATTGACATCTCCCTAATCCAATCACAAAGTACCCCATTACATTGTTTCCACAGAAGATTCCAGTTGGAAGACAGTTCACCAAAGAAACATTTCCCCAGGAGGTATAAACAATGTGAACAAGGCGCCATACTTTGAGCAATCACAAGATAACAGCACAAACACTCTGCAACATTATTAACAATACTTTACAACATCCCATTCTATAACCAATCCTAATCATGCATTTGCAGCCCTGCTCAGCTCTTTCTGCAAAACCCTCATACATATTATCAATAGGGAGGACATCTGGACATCACCTTGTACTTAACTTCCTCCCAGGGTCCAGACACCCTGGAGCAATGAGACTCATGGCCCTGCAGCTTTTCACAGAAAGAGAACAAGCAGGCTTTGCAAATGCAGAGAACCTCCATTTTATGACATATGTATTTGGCCAATATTAATTATCAAGACCACACCTGGAGTATTGTGTGTAGTTTTGAACTAATTTGAGGAAGGATATTCTTGCTATTGTGGGAGTGCAGTGTTGCTTCACAAGGTTAATTCCCGGGATGGCGGGAATGATGAAAGAATGGGTCTTCTGGGCTTGTATTCACTGCTATTTAGAAGGATGAGAGATCTTATGGAAACATGTTAAATTATTATAGGATTGGACAGAATCGATGCAGGAAACATGCTCCTGATGTTGGGGGAGTCCAGAACTAGGGGTCACTGTTTAAGAATAAGGTGTAGGCCATTTAGGACTGAGATGGAGAAAAACTCACCCAGTGAGTTGTGAATCTGTGGAATTGTCTGCCACAGAAGCCAGTGGAGGCCAATTCACTGGATGTTTTCAAGAGAGAGTTAGATTTAGCTCTTAGGGCTAACGGAATCAAGGGATATGGGGAGAAAGCAGGAACAGGGTACTGATTGTGGATGATCAGCCATGATCATATTGAATGGCGGTGCTGACTCGTAGGGCCGAACGGCAGACTCCTGCACGTGTAGTCTATATTTCTGTGAAACGTCACCTATCCACGTTCCTCACAGATGCTGCCCGACTCGCTGAGTTACTCCAGCACTCTGTGACCTTCTTCCCATGATGCATGATGCCTCCTCACATGGCTCAGTGCCAATCGCTGCTGGGGCGTTGCCGGCAATCCCCCTCGGATTGTGGGTGATGTCAGGGCGCAGGTCATGCGCGCGGTACGTGTGGCAGACGTCACGGTGCAGGGCGGCTGGCTGGAGGACGTGCGGTCGGCTCGACAGCCCAGGTAGATATGGCCGCCCCTTCTTCCATTTGTCTCCTCACCCCCCTCCCTTCTCCTCTCCCCTCACTACCACCATCCTCATAACCCTCACCCCAACTTGCCTCTTCACCACCTCTCTGCTCCTTCACCCCCTCCCTTCTCCCCCTCACCCCCTCTTATCCCCCTTAATCCCTCCCCCCCGATTACCCCCACCCTTGCCCCCCTAACCATTCCCCCCCCTTCAAGCACTAGTAATGTTCACGCATGAGGTGGAATCGCATGTAGATAGGGTGGGAAAGAAAGCCTTTGGTGTGCTGGCCTTTATAAATCAGAGCATTGAATATAGGAGTAGGAAAGTAATGTTAAAATTGTACAAGGCATTGGTAAGACCAATTCTGCAGTATGGTGTGCAATTTTGGTCGCCTAATTATAGGAAGGATGTCAACAAAATAGAGAGAGTCCAGAGGAGATTTACTAGAATGTTGCCTGGGTTCCAGCAACTGTGTTACAGAGAAAGGTTGAACAAGTTAGGTCTTTATTCTTTGGAGCGCAGAAGGTTAAGGCAGAGATGCCAAGTGTCCCGGATTCGCCGTATTTTATCCCGGCGAAATAAACTTTTTACGGTGTTCCGGCAGCCAAACATGCTGTTACGGAACACCGCCGCGCCGGTGTTCCTCCCGTGGTGAACGCCGGCGCCATGTGTCCCCGGTTTGCCGGCCCGCGCGATCAGCGGCACTTTGCCGGGCCCTAGTGTCCGCGCCTGCGCAGTTGGGGAGGGTTGCCGGGCCCTAGTGTCCGCGCGTGCGCAGTGGGGGAGGGTTGCCGGGCCCCAGTGGCCGCGCGTGCGCAGTGGGGGAGGGTTGCCGGGCCCCAGTGGCCGCGCGTGCGCAGTGGGGGAGGGTTGCCGGGCCTGGCGCCATTTCGAGCCCACCACGCCCGGCCCAGAGCCCGGGCGGCGCCGGCCCGCGCGATCAGCGGCACTTTCTTGCCGCCAGCCGGCCGCTCGCGGCAGCCCCATCACCGGGCCTCCCCCCACCCCCACCCAGTGCGCAGGCGCAGACCCGCCGGCAACCTTGCCAAGTGCGCATGTGCCGCACCCGCCCGCCGGCAGCCCGCTGATCTGCACCAGTGCGCAGGCGCATAGCCGCCGGCAACAACCCCAGGTGAGTATGTTACGGAGAGAAATGCATTTAACCCCATTTGTTACGGACAAATGGGTTAAATGTTACTGTGAACTAAATTTAGGGTTGGCATCTCTGGGTTAAGGGGGGACTTAATTGAGGTCTTTAAAATGATGAAAGGGATAGACAGAGTGGACGTGGATAAGCTTTTCCGATTGAGGGTAGGGAAGATTCAAACAAGAGGGCATGACATGAGAATTAAGGGACAGAAGTTTAAGGGTAATGTGAGGGGGAACCTCTTTACTCAGAGGACGGTGGCTGTGTGGAATGAGCTTCCAGCAGAAGTGGTGGAGGCAGGATCGATTTTAACATTTAAAAGTAAAGTGGATAGGTATATGGACGGGAAGGGAATGGAGGGGTATGGTCTGAGTGCAGGTAGATGGGACTAGGGGAAAACAAATGGTCGGCACGGACTGGAAGGGCCGAGAGGGCCTGTTTCCGTGCTGTAATTGTTATATGGTTATATGAGTAATGTCCTGTTTGCCTGCTTGTTGACCCTCTGTGTTCCCTTCCTGCAGGATTTAGGCACCGTTGCTGCGGACGGAGACGGGGATGTGAGGGCGGCCAGGGTGCCCCTGCAATTTGCTCCGTGTGCGGGCTGAGCTTTGAGGGGCTGCGCTTTGATGGAGGACCACATGACGGGGCAAAACAAAGGGAAGCGTTATGATTGTGACGTGTGTGGCAAGGCCTGGCAGCACCCCTACCAGCTGGAGACCCACCGGCGGGTGCACACAGGAGAACGCCCCTTTGACTGCTCGGAGTGCGGCAAGAGCTTCAAGACAGCGCAGGTCCTGAGAACCCACCGGCGGGTGCACTTGGGAGAACGCCCCTTCGACTGCTCCGATTGTGGCAAGAGCTTCAAGACGGCGCAGGTCCTGAAGATCCATCAGCGGGTACACACGGGCGAGAAGCCCTATGGCTGCCCCACCTGTGACAAGAGCTATGCCTGTTGGTCGGGGCTACAGCAGCACCGGCGGGTGCACAGCAGTGAGCGCCCCTTCACTTGCTCCGACTGCGGCAAAGGCTTCAAGTCATCGCCGGACCTGTTGATGCATAGGCGCCTGCACACCGGGGAGCGGCCCTACACCTGCAGCGACTGCGGGAAGGGCTTCACCCGCTCCAAAATCCTGATGGAGCACCAGCGCACCCACACCGACGAGCGCCCGTACACCTGCGCCCAGTGTGGCAAGGGCTTCACCCGCTCCACCTATCTGCTGGAGCACCAGCGGATGCACGCCGGCGACCGTCCCATCCACAGGCCCTTCGGCTGCTCCGAATGCGGCAAGCACTTCAAGAGGGCGGACAAGCTGAAGATTCACCAGCGCGTGCACACGGGTGAGAAGCCCTATGGCTGCTCCGACTGCGACAAGAGCTTCAAGACGACGTATGAGCTGAAAAGCCACAAGCGGGTGCACAGCAGTGAGCGGCCCTTCACCTGCTCCGACTGCGGCAAAGGCTTCAAGTCATCCTCGGAACTGAATGTGCACAGGCGCCTGCACACCGGGGAGCGGCCCTTCACCTGCAGCGACTGTGGCAAAGGCTTCAAGTCGTCCATGGAACTGAAACGGCACGGGCGCGTGCACACCGGGGAGCGGCCCTACACCTGCAGCGACTGCGACAAAGGCTTCAAGACGTCCACGGAACTGAATGTGCACAGGCGCGTGCACACCGGGGAGCGACCCTACACCTGCAGCGACTGCGGAAAAGGCTTCAAGTCCCCCACGGACCTGAAGATTCATAGGCGCCTGCACACCGGGGAGCAGCCCTTCACCTGCTCTGAGTGTGGCAAAGGCTTCAAGTCGTCCACGCACCTGAAGGTGCACTGGCGCCTGCACACCGGGGAGCGGCCCTTCACCTGCTCCAACTGCAGCAAAGGCTTCAAGTCTTCGACGCACCTTAAGATCCATATGCGCCTGCACACCGGGGAGCGGCCTTACACCTGCAGCGACTGCGGCAAGGGCTTCACCCAATCCGGCAGCCTGCAGCTGCACCAGCGCACCCACACCGGTGAGCGCCCCTTCACCTGCACCCTGTGCGGCAAGGGCTTCACCCGCTCCACCTATCTGCTGTCCCACCAGCAGGTGCATGCAGGCAACCGTCCCATCCCCAGCCCGGTGTGTGGAGAGCGCTTTCCAAAGGCCTCCCACGCCCTGTCTCACCAGCGCGTACACACCAGTGGCCAGCCCTATAATTGTCCACACTGCGGTGAGGCGTTTGACAGCTCGCAAGGGTTGCGGCAGCACCAGCGGATCCACACCGGTGAGCAGTTGCTCCCACTGCGGCAAGCATTTCAAGAGAGAACGGGGGCTGAGGGAGCACCAGCAGATACACACCAGAGAGAGACCCTTGGTGTGCGTTGAGTGTGGCAAGGGTTTCACCCGCATGTCCAGCCGGTGACAGCACCAGCGTACCCACAGCGGTGAGCGTCCCTTCCCCTGCCCATCTTGTTGCAAGGGCTTCACCCGCCTTGACCACCTGCTGGAGCACCGGCGAGTCCACACCGGCCAGTGCCCCCTCACCTGCCCACTCTGTGGCAAGTCCTTTGCCCGCTCCTCCAGCCTGCTGGCACACCGCGACGTGGATAAGCGCTGTTTAGGTAGACACAAAATGCTGGAAGGAGTGGATAATGTTTCAGGTCGAGACCCTTCTTGAGTCTCGACCCGAAATGTCACCCATTCCTTCTCTCATGAGATGCTGCGTGTTCCGCTGAGTTACTCCAGCACTTTGTGTCGTGTTTTGTTAACAAGTATGTGCACTTCCTTGTTTTTAAACCATTCTGGTTAACCATCTCTGCACTTTCCCCAAAGCCTCCACATCAGTCCTGTAATGGAGTGACCAGAACTGCATGCAATACTCCAAAATGCTACCTGACCAATGTCCTAAACGGGTCCTTTTCACAATGGCAGGCAGTGACTAGTGGGGTACCGCAGGGCTCAGTGCTGGGACCCCAGCTATTTACAATATATATTAATGATCTGGATGAGGGAATTGAAGGCAATATCTCCAAGTTTGCGGATGACACTAAGCTGGGGGGCAGTGTTCGCTGTGAGGAGGATGCTAGGAGACTGCAAGGTGACTTGGATAGGCTGGGTGAGTGGGCAAATGTTTGGCAGATGCAGTATAATGTGGATAAATGTGAGGTTATCCACTTTGGTGGCAAAAACAGGAAAGCAGACTATTATTTAAATGGTTGCCGATTAGGAAAAGGGGAGATGCAGCGAGACTGGGTGTCATGGTACACCAGTCATTGAAAGTAGGCATGCAGGTGCAGCAGGCAGTGAAAAAAGCGAATGGTATGTTAGCTTTCATAGCAAAAGGATTTGAGTACAGGAGCAGGGAGGTTCTACTTCAGTTGTACAGGGTCTTGGTGAGACCACACTTGGAGTATTGCGTACAGTTTTGGTCTCCAAATCTGAGGAAGGACATTATTGCCATAGAGGGAGTGCAGAGAAGGTTCACCAGACTGATTCCTGGGATGTCAGGACTGTCTTATGAAGAAAGACTGGATAGACTCGGTTTATACTCTCTGGAATTTAGGAGATTGAGAGGGGATCTTATAGAAACTTACAAAATTCTTAAGGGGTTGGACAGGCTAGATGCAGGAAGATTGTTCCCGATGTTGGGGAAGTCCAGGACAAGGGGTCACAGCTTAAGGATAAGGGGGAAATCCTTTAAGACCGAGATGAGAAAGACTTTTTTCACACAGAGAGTGGTGAGTCTCTGGAACTCTCTGCCACAGAGGGTAGTTGAGGCCAGTTCATTGGCTATATTTAAGAGTGAGTTGGATGTGGCCCTTGTGGCTAAGGGGATCAGAGGGTATGGAGAGAAGGCAGGTACGGGATACTGAGTTGGATGATCAGCCATGATCATATTGAATGGCGTTGCAGGCTCGAAGGGCTGAATGGCCTACTCCTGCACCTAATTTCTATGTTTCTATGTTTCTATGTCCCTTAATGCTGCTCATATACATTCCTCTCTCCTTATCTCACACCCTTTTATCTCCTTATTTTCTCTCATCTCTGTCACTTACTCCACTCATCTGCCGATCACCCCCTCATCTGTAAGCGTAGTGTTAGTCTTAAGAAGGGTCCCGACCCGAAATGTCACCTCTTCATGTTCTCCACAGATGCTGCCTGACCTGCTGAGTTATTCCAGCACTCTGTGGAACATCACCTATCCATGTTCTCTACAGATGCTGCCTGACCGGCCGAGTTACTGCAGCAGTTCGTGTGAGAGCCACAGTGTGATACAGTGTAGAAACAGGCCCATCGGCCTAACTTGCCCACACCGACCAACATGTCCCGGCTACACTCCTCCCACCTGCCTGCTTTTGGCCCACATCTTTCCAAACCTGTCCTATCCATGTACCTGTCTAACTGTTTCTTCAACATTGGGATAGCCCCGGCCTCAATTACTTCCTCTGGCAGTTTTTTCCATGCACCGATCACCCTTTGTGTGAAAAAGTTACCCCCCAGATTCCTATTAATTTTTTTTCCCTTCACCTTGAACCCATGTCCTCTGGTCCTCAATTCACCCACTCTGGGCAAGAGATTATGTGCATCTAACTAAATTGTGTTCTATGCAAGCTTCCAGCATTTTTAGTTTCTTGTGTCTCCCTCACCTTCATGGCTGAAGAAGGGTCTCAACCTGAAACATCACCCATTCATTCTCTCTAGAGATGCTGCCTGTCCTGCTGAGTTACTCCAGCATTTCATGTCCACCTATTACTTGCCAGGCTTTGTCCAGCCCCCCTCTCTCTTTTGCAGCTTCCTCGCCCACACTCTCCAATCAGTCTGAAGAAGGGTCCTGACTCAAAACGTCATCTTTCCATTCCCTCTAAAGCGGTGGAGGAACTCAGTGGGTCAGGCCGCATCTGTAGAGGGAAGGGAATCTAAGGCAACCACTCCCACCTCTCCTTTCCAACTTTTTCCACTCCCCACACCAAGCAGTCTGAAGAAGGGTCCTGACCTAGAATGTTGCCTGTCCATGCTCTCTAGAAGTGCAAGTTACTCCAGGAGACTGTGTCTCTTTTGGTAAACCATCATCTGCTGTTCCTGTATCTAGACTAGGCATGCATTTCACCCTACACTTGTGCTCAGTCCAAGGCCTGCTGAATCTCCCGGTTGCCAAGCATTTTAACTCCCCTTCCCACTCCCACATTGATCTTTCTGTCCTGCGCCTCCTCCATTGCCAGAGTGAGGTGATACGCAAACTGGAGGAACAGAACCTCGTAGCTTACAGCGCAATTACATGAACATTGAATTATCCATATTAAGGATACTCCCCCCCCCCCCCCCCCCCCCCCCCCCCCACCCCTTGTAATCAAGTCCTGGAGTCTGTCCCGACCCCATCTCTTTTTTCCAGCTTTATCCTTTGAGTCCATCGGTCCAAAGAAGGGTCCAGACCCAACACGTCGCCTGTCCATTACCCTCCAAAGTGCCGGAAGAACTCAGCAGGTCAGCCATCCGTGGTGGGAAATGGATGGAGAAGTGTTCCTAATATAAGCCCGCCTTGGACCTGTCGAGAATGTGGTGCCCATTCTTGGGATGGGAGGCAAGGTCCGAGCCGACCAGTCATCGACATCATCCCCCACCCCCCCGTGGGCCATCTCTTCGTCATTCCTCTGCTCGCTGGCGAAAGGCATCAGGATTAATCCGGAGTCAAAGCTTCCCATCCCCCGGTCGTTCCCACTCAACTCCGAACGATGGGATCTTGCTCTCCGCCCTTGGATGTCCGCAAGACCCCAGCTGCGATAAACAAGGACTTTTACCCATTAACCCGCTGGAGCCAAGTTGTATTCCAATGAAATAAATGTCTTTTTAAGCAAAAAAAATGTAGATGGGCCCCTAAATAATCAGTGTCAACCGGGTAGCGCCACCAGCACTGGCTGCCTCACCAACAGTCTGTCCCTTCTACTGTTTTTATTATTTTAAGTATGTTTTAAAGTATGTTTTACTATATCTTGGTTATTTTATGTGAGGGGTGATGGGGAGGGGGAATTGGGGAAAACCTTTTTTCAGTGACTTACCTCGACGGAGGTGCGATATTTCTCCGTGTCGTATCTCCGTCCCCCCTGTGGCCTAACAATGTGGAGTGGTGCAGCCTTTCATGAAGACCAGCCCGGCCATTCAAGCCGCAGGCGCACGGACTTTATCGTGGAGCCTGTGATCCTTTGCCGAGGATCGCCTGTGAAGAGTTCCAACCGCGGGGCCTGTGGTCTTTAATACCGTGAAGCACGTGGTCTCCGGTAAGAAAAGGCCGACTCGGGAGCTCCATGCTGCAGAGTGTTCCAATCCGTCCTGATGCTGGAGTTTCGATCATCCTGATGCGAGGGCTTCAGACATCGGACCGTCGGCAGCGGCGACTACGGAGGGTTCAACAGCCCCGACCACGGGTGAACAAACGAGGAAGATGATTGAAATTTATTACCTTCCATCACAGTGAGGAATGTGGATTCCGCTGTGGTGGATGTTTATGTTAAATTTTATTTTATATGGCTGTGTGTCTTGTTGCTTTTTACTTAGTATGGCTGTATGGTAACTCAAATATCACTGAACCTTAATTGGTGCATGTGACAATAAATTCAAACTTGAACTTGATGAGCTGTCCTCTATCTATTTAAAAAAAAAAGCATAATGCTAACTGATGTCAAAGGCAGGGCAGGTGCATTCCCTAAGGCATTAGGTGGGTTGGAAGAGGTTTCTTCTGTGTTTTTTCCCTCAGTTGTTGTCTGGGGAGGAAGGCGGCGGCACTCGGCCCGTCGGGGCTAAGATGCGCGGGAGGAAGGCTGTGCGATGAAGCTTGGAAGGCTGAGTTTGCCTCCCCGGGGAGGGGGGGGGGGAGCGTACAAACTCCACACGGGCAGCGTCGGCGGTTGCCCTGCTCGAAGACAGACCCTTCGGACCCTTTCGTTCATGCTACCCCGGGCTTTCTCCGACACATACTTGCACTGTTCTGCACTGGATATTGCATTTATTGCATTGGTCATCACCGTATGTACACTGCTCTGGCGACTGCGTGTGAACGGGCGATTTCATCACCTCCCGATTGATATGCAAAACAACAAACTAATAGAAACATAAAAAATAGGTGGAGGAGGCCATTCGGCCCTTCGAGCCAGCACAGTCGTCCATTGTGATCATGACATCATCATCGTCCCAAATCAATAACCCGATGCCTGCCTTTTCCCCAGATCCCTTGATTCCACTGGCCCTGAGAGCTCTATCTAACTCTCTCTTAAGTCCATCCAGTGATTTGGCCTCCACTGCCCTCTGTGGCAGGCAATTCCACAAATTCACAACTCTCTGGGTGAAAAGGTTTTTTTCTCACCTCAGTCTTGAATGGCCTCCCCTTTATTCTAAGACTGTGGCCCCTGGTTCTGGACCCGCCCAATATAGGAAACATTTTTCCTGCATCTAGCTTGTCCAGTCCCTTTATAATTTTACATGTTTCTATAAGATTCCCCCTCATCCTTCTAAACTACAGTGGATACAAGCCTAGCCTTTTCAATATTTCCTCATATGACAGTCCCGCCTTCTCAGGGATCAATCTAGTGAACCTACGGTGCAGGAGGAGGCCGTTCGGCCCTTCGAGCCAGCACCGCCATTCAATGTGATCATAGCTGATCAGCCCCAATCAGTACCCCGTTCCTGCCTTCTCCCCATATCACCTGACTCCACTATCTTTAAGAGCCCTGTCTAGCTCTCTCTTGAAAGCATCCAGAGATCCTGCCTCCACCACCCTCTGAGGCAGAGAATTCCACAGACTCACCACCCTCTGTGAAAAAAAATGTTTCCTCGTCTCCGTTCAAAATGGCCTATTCCGTATTCTCAAACTGTGGCCCCTGGTTCAGGACTCCCCCAACATCGGGAACATGTTTCCTGCCTCTAGTGTGTCCAAGCCCTTAACATTCTTATATGTTTCAATGAGAAACTATAGAAACAATGAGAAAGTATAGTTTGGATAGTATAGTTAGATAGTTAGAAAGTATAGTTAGATAGAGCTGTTTGGATAGAAAGGATTACTTCATAATTCTGAATTTCCCCTGAAAAGGGGATTAATAAAGTATTTGTAGCGACAAATCTTCATAACTTTCAGGTAATTAGCACCCTAGCCACTATTTGGATGAGCATGGTTGAAGGGGGTGTCTTCTAAATGCATGCAAGCTCACTCACAGAGAATGTCAGAGCTTCATCTCAGATATGGCTTGAAAACACAGTCTTCTGATGAATGGATGATTTATTGTTGATGGTAAACAGTAAGATACATCCAAGTTTCTTCCGACTCATTACTACAATCTCCTTCGAACTCCAGCATATTACTTTAGACATAAGAAAACTCCTCGTGTCTCCGTAACACTGGCATGGTTGAAGGATTGACCTTCTCCATCGTCTCTCAAATCTAAAAAACTAGACTTCTGCACAAGCATCTAAGCTCCAAACATGGCCAAAAACACGTCATAAATCCCACCCACAATATAACGGGCAGTCTAAAATTTAAAGGCACCTGCCATCCTCAATGACATGTAAAACAGGCCAAATAGTCACTACATACCAGCCCCTAATTGTTCCGAGTATATTACGAGGCAATTACTAATAAACATCAAAAACGTGGACATAAAGGCTTAACATATCAAAAGCAAAAGGTCAGGAAATAAAACCCCGTGGCTCCTCGTCGGGAAATTGAATCCCGGTCTTCCACGTGACAGGTGGGGATACTAACCACTATACTAACGAGGAAAAAAATAGCATGCACTATATATCCACAATCAGAATTCATCATCGACTATTCCATCTTCACTTTCGCCTTCTAGAAGCAAGCACAACTTAATTATTAATCTTATTACAACAGTGGTTTTAGTTCAAAGTCGTACCGTGCATACCAAACCCTTAAAATCAGGCATGATTCAAGATTCAAGAGAGTTTATTGTCATGTGTCCTTGATAGGACAATGAAATTCTTGCTTTGCACAACAGAACATAGTAGGCATTGACTACAAAACAGATCAGTGTGTCCATATACCATTATATAAATATATACACACATGAATAAATAAACTGAAGTGCAAATAACGGACAATGGGCTATTAATGTTCAGAGTTTTGTCCGAGCCAAGTTTAATAGCCTGATGGCTGTGGGGAAGTAACTATTCCTGAACCTGGTCGTTGCAGTCTTCAGGCTCCTGTAACTTCTACCTGAAGGTAGCAGGGAGATGAGCATGAGGGAGATGGACTATATACCCTGTATATAGTCCAAAAGATAATAGTCCAAAGCTTTGACAGCATGAAACGTCTTCCTCCATGTCCGATCAACTCATTAATGTGTTGTAACAGCAATGTTGAAGTATGAAAATCCTTCAAAAGAATAACAGGATCTTTAGCAATAAAGTTCACCGTAAAGTTTGATTTAATGTCCGAATCTTTAGCAGAGATTTCAAATCCCAGCTCAAGCTTTGGCCACTCTCTGTCAGGCTTGCGGAGAGATTTTAGTTCATTGATCCATTTCTTACTGCTTAAGAAACGGTTCACTGTCAGTTCTCTGGAAACTTCATTCGCAGAATTTTCTTCTGTGTCAACATATTTCAGTTGTACCACAATAGTAACTCCCAATGCTCTCTCCATTGGCAGATCGTCTTTGTCCAAATCCAACTCTCTGGTTTCTTTGGCTCTATCCTCTAGTGGAATGCTTACACAATTGTCGCTTTTCCACTTAGAAGGTATAAATCCTCCCTTGTTGCAAAGAGAAGTCAGACATTCTACTGGTAGAATTGCTTTCTGCTCAGTAGACATAGATTTTAAGTAATCATCCTTGTAGAAATTATCCTTCAAAGAGATTCTTCTTTCATGAAATTTACTCTTCTCGCCAAACTTGCGTTTCAAAGTCTGGGTACGTTGCTCTACCATACTACGATTATTAACACTTTCTTGTTTGAAAGGTAAGTCCACACAATAGTGTCTGTCAGTTTTCACTGAGTCCACACAATAGTGTCTGTCAGTTTTCACTGAGTAACATCCATGAACTTCAATTCTTCATTCGACATCTCTTCATATTCCTTACTGGTACTTTCATTAGAGTCATGATTGTATGGCTTCATCACCGGCTTTTCTAATTCATCAGTAGACATTTGATTAACAGCAATGGTAGGACTGTTCTTCTGATTTCCGATTTTGCGGTTCCTTTTCAAGGAGCCATAGATAACCCATCCAAGTCAGGTTTTCGTAGCATACGGTCCTTCACCTTGGCTCCCAACAATCTGTATAGGTTCCAAAGCCTTCAAAACATTCATTCCAATAAGTAGATCAACACTAGAATTTATGTCTCCAGGTCCTGACAGGATATTCCCTAGGACATTGAGGGTAGTTAGTGTAGAAATAGCAGGAGCTATGACAGAAATATTTCAAATGTCATTAGAAACGGGAATAGTGCGATGGATTGTCGTACTGCACATGTTGTTCCATTGTTTAAAAAGGGTTCAAAGAATAAACCTAGCAATTATAGACCTGTTAGTTTGACGTCAGTGGTGGGCAAATTAATGGAAAGGATACTTAGAGATAATATATATAAGTATCTGGATAAACAGGGTCTGATCGGGAACAGTCAACATGGATTTGTGCCTGGAAGGTCATGTTTGACAAACCTTCTTGAATTTTTTGAAGAGTTTACTAGGGAAATTGATGAGGGTAAAGCAGTGGATGTTGTCAATATGGATTTCAGTAAGGCCTTTGACAAGGTTCCCTTGGAAGGTTGGTTAAGAAGGTTCAATCTTTGGGTGTTAATGGCGGAGTAGCAAGATGGATTCAACAGTGGCTGAATGGGAGATGTCAGAGAGTAATGGTGGATGGCTGTTTGTCAGGTTGGAAGCGGTGACCAGTGGGGTGCCTCAGGGATCTGTGTTGGGTCCACTGTTGTTTGTCATGTACATCAATGATCTGGATGATGGGGTGGAAAATTGGATAAGTAAGTATGCAGATGATTACTAAGATAGGTGGTGTTGTGGATAATGAAGTAGATTTTCAAAGTCTACAGAGAGATTTGGGCCATTTGGAAAAGTGGGCTGAAAGATGGCAGATGGAGTTTAATGCTGATAAGTGTGAAGTGCTACATCTTGGCAGGACAAATTAAAATAGGACGTACATGGTAAATGGTAGGGAATTGAGGAATGCTGTGGAACAGAGAGATCTATGAATAACTGTGCATAGTTCCCTGAAGGTGGAATCGCATGTAGATAGGGTGGTAAAGAAAGCCTTTGGTGTGCTGGCCTTTATAAATCAGAGCATTGAATATAAGAGTAGGGAAGTAATGTTAAAATTGTACAAGGCATTGGTAAGACCAATTCTGGAGTATGGTGTACAATTTTGTTTGCCTAATTATAGGAAGGATGTCAACAAAATAGAGAGAGTACAGAGGAGATTTACTAGAATGTTGCCAGGATTCCAGCAACTATGTTACAGAGAAAGGTTGAACAAGTTAGGTCTTTATTCTTTGGAGCGCAGAAGGTTAAGGGGGGACTTGATTGAGGTCTTTAAAATGATGAAAGGGATAGACAGAGTTGACGTGGATAAGCTTTTTCCATTGAGGGTAGGGAAGATTCAAACAAGAGGGCATGACATGCGAATTAAGGGACAGAAGTTTAGGGGTAACGTGAGGGGGAACTTCTTTACTCAGAGGGTGGTGGCTGTGTGGAATGAGCTTCCAGCCGAAGTGGTGGAGGCAGGATCGATTTTAACATTTAAAAGTAAAGTGGATAGGTATATGGACGGGAAGGGAATGGAGGGGTATGGTCTGAGTGCAGGTAGATGGGACTAGGGGAAAACAAATGGTCGGCACGGACTGGAAGGGCCGAGAGGGCCTGTTTCCGTGCTGTAATTGTTATATGATTATATGGTTATATGATAGCATTTCTAGTAGTTAGCTTCTCGCCCTCTTCTGTTTGTTCCGGTTCTTCTTCTTCTATTTGCTCTGGTATTTCATCATCCGTTTCAAGTCAAGTCAAGTCAAGTCAAGTCAAGTTTATTCGTCACATACACATATGGGATGTGCAGTAAAATGAAAAGTGGCAGTGCCTGTGGACTTTGTGCAAAAAACAACCAAACAACCAACAAACTACAAACAGAATGGAACAGAATCACATGTTCTTTTTCATATTAAATATTGTGGGCGGTATTGTGGTACAGTAAAGTTAGTAAAGTTAGTCCCTGGTGAGATAGGAGTTTACAGTCCGAATGGCCTCTGGGAAGAAACTCCTTCTCATCTTCTCCGTTCTCACAGCATGGCAACAGAGGCGTTTGCCTGACCGTAGCAGCTGGAACAGTCCGTTGCAGGGATGGAAGGGGTCTCCCATTATCTTATTGGCTCTGGAGTTGCACCTCCTGATGTATAGTTCCTGCAGAGGGGCGAGAGAAGTTCCCATAGTGCGTTTGGCCGAACGCACTACTCTCTGCAGAGCCTTCCTGTCCTGGGCAGAGCAGTTCCCAAACCAAATTGTAATATTTCCGGACAAGATGCTTTCCAAAGCCGCTGAGTAGAAGCATGGAGGATCCTCAGAGACACTCTGAATTTCCTCAATTGCCTGAGGTGGTAAAGGCGCTGCCTTGCCTTACTCACGAGTGCTGCAGCGTGTGATGTCCATGTCAGATCCTCAGAGATGTGGACTCCCAGGTATTTAAAACAGCTCACCCTATCCACAGTATCCCCATTTATCCTCAATGGTGTGTACGTCCTCGGATGATGTGCCCTCCTAAAGTCCACGATCAGCTCCTTCGTTTTTTTGATGTTTCAGAGGAGGCTGTTGTCCAGACACCAGAGTGGCAGATCAGCCACCTCCTCCCGGTAGGCCCTCTCATTGTTGTCTGAGATCAGGCCGACCACCACGGTGTCATCAGCAAACTTGATTATCGAGTTGGAGCTGAACCTAGCCACACAGTCATGTGTGTACAGGGAGTACAATAGGGGGCTGAGGACGCAACCCTGGGGGGATCCTGTGCTCAGGGTGAGGGACTTCGATGTATTCCCTCCCATCTTGACTACCTGGGGCCTGGCGGTGAGAAAGTCCAGGGCCCAGGCACACAGGGGGGTGTTGAGCCCTAATTCCAGTAGCTTCTCGGCCAGTCTGGTGGGGACTATCGTGTTGAAGGCTGAACTGAAGTCTATGAACAGCATCTTCACGTAGCCCCCCTTCTGGCTGTCAAGATGGGAGAGAGAGCGGTGTGCAAAACCTGGGAGACCGCATCGTCCGTGGATCTGTTCGGACGGTATGCAAATTGTAACGGGTTCATGTTGCGAGGGAGAAAGGCGCAGATGTGTTTCTTCACCAGCCTCTCAAAGCATTTCATGACTACCGAGGTGAGGGCCACCGGACGGTAGTCATTCAGACAGGCTGGGGAGGCATTCTTTGGTACAGGTACAATGGTGGATTTTTTGAAGCAGGCAGGGACTACGGACTTGGCCAGGGAGAGGTTGAATATTGTAGTGAGCACCAGAGCTAGCTGCGTAGCACAGGACTTAAGTACTCGCCCCGAGATGCCATCGGGGCCTGCAGCTTTCCTCGTGTTCACCCGTGTCAGAGCCCTCCTCACATCGTGCTCGGACAGCGGGAATGTGTGCTCATTCAATGTTTGTTCCAGTTCTTCTTCCTCCCGGTGCTCTGGCAGCTCTTCTTCAGTGCTTCAGGATGATATTGTTTGCACTTATAACAAATTATAGGACTCTTACAGTCTCTTACCATATGTCCTTTTTTCAAACATCCGAAACAGATTCCCTTGGCTTTCAAGAAATCCATCTTGTTTTCATATTCTTTCATCTTGAATCTTCGACACCATCTTATGGTGTGACCAACTTCATCACATAACAAACAAAATACTATTTGCTTGCTAGTAGACACCTTTCTTTTTCTTTCATCTGTCTTCCACAGATACAGTCGTGATAGCAAAACTACTTCTCTTAGATTCAGATCTTTCTTTGGTTTTGGAAAAGGTAGAACCTTTATAAGTTGCAAGTGGTCTGCGATCTTCAATAGTTCCATTGTATGAGTCTGACATGTACCGTACTTTTGTCCAAGAATTCCACCAGGTTTGGTAGCCTGGCTACTTGTTTGCTCTTATCTCGTATTTTGCCTGCCTTATCTCTCCACTTTTCTCTCATTCTTCTGGGCAACTTGTTAATGATGATTCTCATATTACTTGCAAGATTCATTTCCTCCATGTAGCCGAGATTTTTAATCGAGCTGCAACATTTGCTGAGAAATATTGCATAATCACTCAATTTTTTCACATCTTCTGGCTTGATTTCTTTTCAAGCATGGGCCTTCTCAATGTATGCGTTCGCGATCTTCTGTTCATCACCAAAATGTTATTTTAGTAATCTTCTCGCCTAATCTACTCGCGGATCACACATCCACGGCCCTCAGCCTCAGTACCGGCTCTCCACAGGGCTGCGTGCTGAGCCCCCTGCTTTACACCATGTACACATATGACTGCATCCCCGCCCACCACAGTGACACCATTGTCAAATTTGCGGATGACACCACGGTGGTGGGGCTCATCTCTGAGGGGGATGAGAACGCTTACAGGGATGAGGTGGAGCAGCTGACAGTGTGATGTGGAGAGAATAACCTGCTCCTCAACATCTCAAAGACAAAGGAGCTCATAATAGACTACAGGAAGATGAAAACGGACATTACACCACTAATCATCAGAGGGGACTGTGTGGAGAGGGTGGCGGATTTCCGCTTCCTGGGAATCCACATTGAGGAGGACCTGACATGGAGCGTGAACATCTCTGCCCTGCTGAAAATGGTCCAGCAGAGACAGCACTTCCTGAGGGTGCTCAGGAAGACCAACATCACCAAGAGATTCCATAGAGAGCATCCTAACATACTGTGTATGCGTGTGGTACACCAGCTGCACATCGGCCCAGAGGAAAGCGCTCCAGAGGGCTATTGACAACGCCCAGAAGATTGTTGGCTGCCCTCTCCTCACTTTGGAGGACCTACACAGTTCCCACTGTCTCAAGAAATCCCAGAACATTATAAAGGACATTTCCCACCCCGGCCACTCCCTGTTTGAACTGTTGCCGTCAGGCAGACGGTACAGATCAATGAGGACAAGGACAAACAGACGAAAAAACAGTTTTTATCCCACAGCAATAACTACACTTAATGTAGCCACCAAATGAGCGCAGGTGCGCTACATACCAAATGGATTGTGAAATCAACGGAAGAATGTATGGTTGTGTGTTTATGCTTATCTTATGGTGGTGTGTGTATGCTTACGTATCGTTAGCTTTTAGAAATGTGTGAATGGTGCACTGACTGGTTGGCATTTTAATTTTGTTGTACATGCTCACATGTTATAATGACAATAAAGATTATCTATCTATCTATTTTTATAGTCCTGGTCGCCTGGACTCCATCTGACAACTTTCTACAAGTACCTTCACACTTCCACTTGTATACTTCACCAGAAATCGTAAGCGCTCTTTTTCATCCTTAACTTTCGTCTCTAACACCTCCTCTAGTGCCCTTACGAAAGTTTCATACTCCAAAGGATCTCCACCATATGTAGGAATTTCTACTGGTGGTAGAATGAGAGAGGTATTTTGTTGAGCTATAATCTTGTTGAATTCAGATTGCCTATTCAACAGTGCCAATAATCCATCCTGATAACTCTGTCTTGGTTCCACCTGTTGATAAACAGGCCTTTGTGATTCAAACTGACTTGCTCGAGCCTGTGCACCAGGCCTCAAAAAAGCTTGACCCCTCGCTCTCCAGTATGTCCTTCCTGGCTTTGGCCACTGCCATCTTTGTGTCTAATTCCAGTTGTCCCCTACATCGCATCATCTGTTCCTCTTCTCACGTTATCTCTCGCTTCATCTCATCTTGCTGTCGCGCCATCTCATATTTTCTCTCTTCTTGCTGTAGTGCCATCTCATGTTTTTTCTTCATGGCATCCGCTTCTATTGAGAGCGCAGCTAAATCAGCTTTTGCTCCCAATTGAGCTGTGTTACAGAAGTCTTTTAATTAAAGCCGTGATTTTAATTCAAAGAGTAATAATCGATTTGTACTCACAAATCCAGCGATACGTCTTCAGATAAGTCTCGATGCTGTAGGTAGTCCTCAAGGCCTATCTTGTTCCTCCTGGAACCACTTTCTTCTGGCTAAAACCTCTACGAGAATCTTAGCCAATCTTTTGTTTTCATCTCTGGGACTTGTTTCGCTCCTGTGACGGAGGTCTTCTTTGATTTAATCTTCTGTCACTCTCTCTGGGACTGGTATTTAACCCCCCTGCCGGAGGTTCCCTTCGACTTAATGTAGCGGCAGATTTTTCATATCTTTCAGGTAATTAGCACCCAAGCTGCTATTTGGATGAGAATGGTTGAAGGAGGTGTCTTCTAAACGCATGCAAGCCCACTCACGACCTTCAGAGCTTCTTAGGAACATAGAAAATAGCTGCAGGTGTAGGCCATTCGGCCCTTCGAGCCTGCACCGCAATTCAATATGATCATAGAAACATAGAAACATAGAAATTAGGTGCGGGAGCAGGCTATTCGGCCCTTCGAGCCTTCACCGCCATTCAATATGATCATGGCTGATCATCCAACTCAGTATCCTGTACCTGCCTTCTCTCCATACCCCCTGATCCCTTCAGCCACAAGGGCCACATCCAACTCCCTCTTAAATATGGCCAACGAACTGGCCTCAATTACCTTCTGTGGCAGAGAATTCCACATATTCACCACTCTCTGTGTGAAAAACGATTTTCTCATCTCGGTCCTAAAAGACTTCCCCCTTATCCTTAAACTGTGACCTCTTGTCCTGGACTTCCCCAACATCGGGAACAATCTTCCTGCATCTAGCCTGTCCAACCCCTTAAGAATTTTGTAAGTCTCTATGAGATCACCCTTCAATCTTCTAAATTCCAGCGAGTACAAGCCGAGTCTATCCAGTCTTTCTTCATATGGAAGTTGTGCCATCCCAGGAATCAGTCTGGTGAACCTTCTCTGTACTCCCTCTATGGCAAGAATGTCTTTCCTCAAGATTAGGAGACCAAAACTGTACACAATACTCCAGGTGTGGCCTCACCAAGACCCTGTACAACTGCAGTAGAACCTCCTTGCTCTTGTACTCAAATCCTTTTGCTATGAATGCCAACATACCATTTGCTTTCTTCACAGCCTGCTGCACCTGTATGCCTACTTTCAATGACTGGAAAGTACCATGACACCCAGGTCTCGCTGCATTCGCCCCTTTTCCTAATCGGTCACCATTCAAATAATAGTCTATCTTCCTGTTTTTGCCACCAAAGTGGATAACCTCACATTTATCCACATTATACTGAATCTGCCATGCATTTGCCCACTCACCCAGTCTATCCAAGTCATTCCTGCAGCCTCCTAGCATCCTCCTCACAGCTAACACTGCCCCCCAGCTTCGTGTCATCGGCAAACTTCGAGATGTTGCATTTAATTCCCTCGTCCAAATCATTAATGTATATTGTAAATACTGGGGCCCCAGCACTGAGCCTTGCGGCACCCCACTAGTCACTGCCTACCATCCTGAAAAGGACCGTTCACTCCTACTCTTTGCTTCCTGTCTGCCAGACCAGTTCTCTATCCACATCAATACTGAACCACCAATACCGTGTGCTTTAAGTTTGTATACCAATCTCTTGTGTGGGACCTTGTCGAAAGCCTTCTGAAAGTCCAGATATAAACACATCCACTGCTTCTCCCTTATCCACTCTACTAGTTACATCCTCAAAAAATTCAATAAGATTCGTCAGACATGATTTACCCTTCGTAAATCCATGCTGACTTTGTCCAATGATTTCACCGCTTTCCAAATGCGCTGCTATCCCATCTTTAATAATTGACTAGCAGTTTCCCCCACTACCGATGTTAGACTAATTGGTCTGTAATTCCCTGTTTTCTCTCTCCCTCCCTTTTTAAAAAGTGGGGTTACATTAGCTACCCTCCAATCCTCAGGAACTACTCCAGAATCTAAAGAGTTTTGAAAAATTATCACTTAAGGCACCTGCTATTTCTGGGGCTACTTCCTTATGTAACCTGGGATGCAGCCTATCTGGCCCTGGGCATTTATCAGCCTTTAATCCATTCAATTTACCCAACACCACTTTCCGGCTAACCTGGATTTCACTCATTTCCCCCATCTCATTTGACCCGTGATCCCCTGCTATTTCTGGCAAATTATTTATGTCTTCCTTAGTGAAGGCAGAACCAAAGTAGTTATTCAATTGGTCTGCCATGTCCTTGTTCCCCATGATCAATTCACCCGTTTCTGACTGCAAGGGGACCTACATTTGTTTTAACTAATCTTTTGCGCTTCACATATCGATAAAAAAACCTTTTGCAGTCAGTTTTTATGTTTTACTGCCAGTTTTCTTTCATACTCCATTTTCCCTTTCCTAATTTAGCCCTTTGTCCTCCTTTGTTGGTCTCTGTATTTCTCCCAGTCCTCTGGTAGGCTGCTTTTTCTGGCTAATTTGTACGCTTCATCTTTTTCTTTGATACTATCCTGATTTCCCTCGTTATCCACGGATGCGCCACCTTCCCTTGATTTATTCTTTTGCCATACTGGGTATGAACAATTTGTTGTAGTTCATTCATGCAGCTTTAAATGCCTTCCATTGCATATCCACCGTCAACCTTCAAGAATCAATTGCCAGTCGATCTTGGCCAATTCACATCTCATACCCTCAAAGTTACTTTTCTTTAAGTTCAGGACCCGTGTTTCTGAATTAACAATGTCACTCGCCATGCTAATGAAGAACTCAACCATATTATGGTCACTCTTGCCCAAGGGGCCACGTACAACAAGGCTGCTAACTAAACCCTTCCTCATTACTCAATATCCAGTCTAGAATAGCCTGCTCTCTCGTTGATTCCTCCACATATTGGCTTAGAAAACTATCCCGCATACATTCCAAGAAATGCTCTTCCTCAGCACCCCTGCCAATTTGATTCACCCAATCTATATGTGATTGAAGTCACCCTTATAAACCCCATTGCCTAATTTCCTGTTTGATGCCATCCCCAACTCCACTACTACTGTTAGGTGGTCCTGTACACAACACCCACTAGCGTTTTCTGCCCCTAGTGTTTCGCAGCTCCACCCATATCGATTCCACATCCTCCACGCTAATGTCATTCCTTTCTATTGCGTTAATCTCCGCTCTAACCAGCAACGCTACCCCACCTCCTTTTCCTCTCTGTCTATCCTTCCTGAATATTGAATATCCCTGGATGTTCAGCTCCCAGCCTTGGTCACCCTGGAGCCATGTCTCCGTGATCCCAACTATATCATAATTATTAATAGCTATCTGCACATTCAACTCATCCATCTTATTACAAATGCTCCTCGCATTGAGACACAAAGCCTTCAGGCTTGTTTTTACAACACTCTTGGCCCTTTTACAATTATGTTGAAAAGTGGCCCTTTTAGATTTTTGCCCTGGATTTGTTTTCCTGCCACTTTTCACCTTGCTACCTATTGCTCCTATCCTCATTTTACACCCCTCTGTCTCTGTCATGGCTTATCATCCAACTCAGTATCCTGTACCTGCCTTCATCCATACCCCCTGATCCCTTTTGCCACAAGGGCCACATCTAACTCCCTCTTAAATATAACCAATGAACTGGCCTCAACTACCTTCTGTGGCAGAGAATTCCACAGATTCACCTCTCTGTGTGAAAAATGATTTTCTCATCTCGGTCCTAAAAGACTTCCCCCTTATCCTTAAACTGTGACCCCTTGTTCTGGACTTCCCAAACATCGGGAACAATCTTCCTGCATCTAGCCTGTCCAACCCCTTAAGAATTTTGTAAGTCTCTATAAGATCCCCCCTCAATCTTCTAAATTCTAGCGAGTACAAGCCGAGTCTATCCAGTCTTTCTTCATTTGAAAGTCCTACCATCCCAGGAATCAGTCTGCTGAGCCTTCTCTGTACTCCCTCTATGGCAAGAATGTCTTTCCTCAGATTAGGAGACCAAAACTGGACACAATACTCCAGGTGTGGCCTCACCAAGACCCTGTACAACTGCAGTAGAACCTCCCTGCTCTTGTACTCAAATCCTTTTGCTATGAATGCTAACATACCATTCGCTAACATTACCCCACTAGTCACTGCCTGCCATTCTGAAAAGGACCTGTTTACTTTGCTTCTTGTCTGCCAGACAGTTCTCTATCCACATCAATACTGAACCCCTAATACCGTGTGCTTTAAGTTTGTATACTAATCTCTTATGTGGGACCTTATTGAAAGCCTTCTGAAAGTCCAGATATAACACATCCACTGGTTCTCCCTTATCCACTCTACTAGTTACATCCTCGAAAAAGTCTATAAGATTCGTCAGACATGATTTACCTTTCATAAATCCATGCTGACTTTGTCCAATGATATCGCCACTTTCAAAATATGCTGCTATCCCATCTTTAATAACATTCTTCTCAGATATGGCTTCAAAACACACTTTTGATGAATAAATGCTTTATTGTTGATGGTAAACAGTAAGATATATCCAAGTTTATACCGACTCGTTACTACAATCTTCTCTGAACTCCAGCTTATTACTTTAGACATTAGAAAACTCGTGTCTCCGTAACACTGGCATGGTCGAAGGATTGATCTTCTCCATCATCTCTCCAAACTAATCTAAAAAACTAGACTTCTGCGCAAGCATCTATGCTCCAAACACGCCCAAAAACATGTCATAAATCCCACCCACAATATAACGGGCAGTCTAAAATTTAAAGGCACATGCTGTTGATGATATGTGTGTACACCTTTAATAGTAGTGACGAAGCCCTTGCTAACCACTCCCCCACCAGCCAGTATAATTGTGACCTTCCCACCCTTAGCTCTCTCTCTAGTGTCCGTGACAGACCACGTACAGCTAGGGCAGTGATGTGTGTGTACGTTTAATAAAGTAGTAGTAAAGGTTCATGTGTGTATGCCTGTACTCTTTACATGGCGTCAGAAGTTTGTCTCCTGTGTCTCCTGTCTATCAGGTTTTATTTCTTTAGTCCCAGTACCCACTCCCTGCGTCACGATGGCTTCTGCTTGTCGTAAACCTGACATCCTGATCTTTGATACCGACATAACTCACCGCTGGAACATTTTCCAACGTGACTTTGAGCACTACGTGACCATCGCCCATCCTGCCATTGCCCCTGAGGTCAAAGCCTCCCTCTTGCTCACCTTGGCCGGTGTGATGCGCATAGCAAATAGGGCCATAGGCAAAACCTGTACCCAGCTAAGCTTAGTTTCTTCAGTTAATTTAGCAAGCTTGCTTTTTAAAGTCCCATTAGTTCTCGTTCCCAATGTTGGGGAGCCCAGAACCAGGGGCCACAGTTTAAGAATAAGGAGTAAGCCATTTAGAACGGAGACGAGGAAACACTTTTTCTCACAGAGAATAGTGAGTCTGTGGAATTCTCTGCCTCAGAGGGCGGTGGAGGCCGGTTCTCTGGATGCTTTCAAGAGAGAGCTAGATAGGGCTCTTAAAAATAGCGGAGTCAGGGGAAATGGGGAGAAGGCAGGAACGGGGTACTGATTGGGGATGATCAGCCATGATCACATGATCACACTCGAAGGGCCGAATGGCCCACTAATGCACCTATTGTCTATTGTCTATTGTCTCTTTCCACAATCCCTGCAGCTTGTGGGTGCTGTACACAATGGAACTGTTGTTGAATGTTCAATTCCTTGCACATCTCCTCATTAACTTTAGCTGAGAAGTGTGGTCTGTTATCTGAGCTGATAACAGTAGGGAGTCCGAATCGTGGCAAGATTTCGCATAACAACACCGCAACAGTGGATTGGGCTGTAGCATTGGTAGTAGGAATTGCTTCAATCCATCGGCTAAAAAGATCAATAATAACCAAACTAACTTTAGGTAAGTCAATGAAGTCAATTTGAATACACTGGAAAGGCCTGTGCAGTATAGGTGTACATCCCGGTTCGGTTATTACTGTTATCACATAAGGGGTAGTAACAGGTCTGATATTAATTGCTGGTGAGAAGTCTATGTTCCTGCTGAAGTCAAGAATCCCCTGTTTTTCCACAACTGACCAAAGTCACAGATCACTCCAAAGGCATATCTGAAGGTAGTATAAACGTTGATTCCCAAGTTCTACCCTTGCCCTAATGAAGGTGAACAGTTCCGCTTCTTTGGTAGAGAATGATGAATGATGTTTCAAAGGCCGCCGTCTCCACATTATTGCCATCCTGATCTATAATTAAATATCCTGAAAGTCTTTCACCTAGCGATCCAATTAATGCACTCCCATCTATATACTTGTTAAGTCAGGGTTTGTCATGGGAATATCTGTCAAATCTTCCCAAACACAGGTATGTTCTTTAATCACAAATGGGCAGTCGTGCCCAGACTCAGCTTGTTCCTCTGGTGGTGTGACGAGAAAGGGTGCCGCATTGATGGTGGTCCAATACTTAAATTGCAAGCTTGCCTGCTGCTTCAGCGGGTACTGTCATATAGAGGGCAGTGTTAACTTTTCTGGGGAGCTACTTGGATGAGGTTAATCTGAATCATCCTACATTAGTGGAGTCTTTTGCCCACACCTGTGGGTCCACATACTCTGTTACCTCACTCCCCTGATGATGTTGCAGTTGTGTAGTAACCTTCCTTGGTCACTGATAAAATTGAACAGTACAGTTATTAGACAGTTTTTGTTCCTGGCTCGTGTATGGATTCACCAGACCAATCGCTTGCTCAACCATAACTCCCAAATCCTTTGCATTAGATGGGAGGTTCACTTTATTTGTTATATGCACGGCCAACCTCATAGTCCTGCTTCCACATTTCCAAAGACACCTCAGATCAATAGGTTTTAGTATGGTGGTAGTAAGGGAAGTAAGGATTGCTTCCCCTCTGGCTTTATTCTGAGCATGTTAATCAACCAGAACGTCATAGGTCTAAAACCCCAAGTTAGCTTGGAATCTTGCGTGTTCTAATGGGGTTAGAACTTGTGGTATAGGTTGGCTCTTTTTAGCCTTACTCCTGGTACAGACCACGACTGGGGAGTGGATGCAGGTGTTACTGCAAGAACTGCAAACTTGATATTATCGTAGGTTGGGGACAGTATGAATGGGGACGGTTGCCACAGCACATGAGCATCAGTACAGATTTTACTCTCCCACTTATCCAAATCAATCCTCGCAGTCTCTCTCTATCAAACCAAAGCCAACCATAAGATCACGCAAGCTGCTGTTCGAGTCCTCTTTAAATCTATAGTGGATCAGTTTTAAGTTTGTTACACTGGCCTTCCGTCTGTCAAACAATTGATTTCAAAATATTACTGTTGGTTTATAAAACACTGAATGGTCTAGGGCAAAAATACATTTGTGATCTGCTAAATGGAAAACCAGCATTTATAATACAGAATATCAATGGCTTTAATCAGCCAAGTTCTAATATGTTGCTGTTCTGTACCATATCATTCTGTCCCCTTATTTGTTCTAATTACCATAACAGGGCCCCTCTTATCTTCCCTACCCAGAGAAAGCCTGTCTAAGAGAAATATGAGCGACCGTGTCAAGTATATGAGCAAGCAATGAGTTCTTTCATGCCTTGTGTTTCAATTTTGGCCAAACATTTCACACAAAACAATTAGATTCTCACAGCACAAATTTGCACGTCAAAATAAATTCCACAATTAAATAAATTCCACAGTACACCTCCACAAAACTCAGTATTTAGAACCACGAAGGTTTAAAAAAAAGAAGAGTGGCAACCTCCCCACCTACGGAAGAATAATATACTCCTGCGGCCAAGCAGTCAAAGGTGATCGATGTTAACACCCTCAAACAAATTGCCATTTCTTAAAGAGACATACACACATACAAAAGCATTTATTTACAAGCAGTACATAATATTTCATCTTCAAAGACGACTCTTTGTAATATACCTTCCCATTTTCTGACAAGACCGTTCTGTATACCAGAATCCTGGTTGCAAAAATTTAGAAGAAGCAATTTAGAAGCTGCCGTTTTTTTTTTTCTCGACTCAGCACAATCAAGGTCATGGCACTGATATTCTGTGCCAAAAGTTATTGAAACCTCGAAGGCAATTTGTTTTAAACGGTAGGCTGTTAGCTGAGGTTTAACTGTATTAGCAGCCACGAGTCGCTTGCTTTTTCTTCCCACTCCAATCTTTTTATAACAGAATTGCTTTTCAGAAAACGGGGTCCCCGAGGTTAGTTTTTGCGCAATTTCTTCCACTTGTTGCTTAATCAAAGTCCCTGATAATTGTCTAAAATTTCTACTTCTACCTGGATCCATAAAACACATGTGCTTATATGAAGACATAGCAAAATTATGAACACATTAAAATCAGGCTGCCAGTTCGTTCATAGCCTTGAAAAGAATATTGAGCTGCTTTAGCCAGATAAGAGATAGAACTTGGATGCGTGACAATTTGAATGAACACTTTTGAAATAGTTTTTTTTATTTTAACAAATACTAATCTTTGAACATTGAAAGAAAAACGATTACAAAACAGGTAAAATACACACCAGGTATCCAAGAGTAGTTAGCTAAGGAGGCAAAAAATCATGCAACATTAAAGACATCTCTCTATTAATTTTATATTTTCCTCCCTTATCTGACAAAAGCCATTCTGTCTATATACAAAAATTGTTTCTAAGGGAACCAATTTGCAGAATGATGCAGAATTAACAAGCTAGGAAATTCCCTTGGCAAATTTTGTGAACTAGGACTGGGAGGTTTGCAAAAGTTGTCTTCTTTGTTGGAGTAAGAATTAAAATGAACAAAGGGATGTAATGGTGGGCGGGCTAATGTTCAAAATGTGAGTGGTCTGAGCTGCGGTTGGACAGTGATCCAGATTGTGTTTGGTCACCTCCCCCCTCTTCTATACACAGAGTCGCCATTGCCAGACATAGGGTCTCGAGTGGCTCTCGAGAAAATCTCGAGAAGATTTACCGGTACCGGGTTTGTTCTCCGAACTCATATGAGTGCTTTATTTCTCTGCCTTAACCCTTATCTCCTATTCCTCTACCCACTGAATTTCCATCTGAAATACTTTCCATTCCTTTAATAGTTCCATCTCTATACACAATTCAATTCCTCTTTTACAAGCATAATCCATCTAATTGTTATCTCGCGTCTCCACCAACTTCTTTTCTGCCTTTCTCTCTCTCTCTCTCTCTCTATTTCTCTCCACATTCCATATGCCTCCTACTGGTCAAGACACATTACTCAAACGTTTGATCAATTTAAAATTCAATATAACACATATGCTGTACCGGTGAACCACCTTCGCTCTTATCCAAACCTGGGCACATTACTTCCCTTGGTGTCTCAACCCAACATATCCACGGATGTCTCAGCCAAACAACTCCGTCCCTTGTATCTCAACCTGACAACTCCTCGGATGTCTCAACAAGCCAGGCGCACACCTCGTCCCCTGTATATCAACCTGGCGAGTATAATTCACAAGTTCACTCACCTCAAGTCCCTTATCCCCTCGTTCGTCTGGATACCAGTTGGAAGCATGATCAGACCACGGATGTGGGGCTACAGCGTTCCAGAGAGTCGGACATCGGGGACCCAGCTCAAGGGGCCGGGGGTGTGCACACAATCCCCCCCCGAAATCTCCGTTTCGACGTTGCCGCTTACTCGTCCGTGCTGTCTATCCCAAAGGTATCCTGCCGACTACAGCCAAATGTTAAAGTTCGTCAGACTTGATGAGTAGAATAATAATTCAAAGAGTCAAAGGTCTCATTGAACAAACTTTACTAAGTCACCCGGGTGAAGTAGGACACAGCCAGTAGTGTGCACACTCACAAGCTGCCGCAACTCTACTGACGATACAGAGAAATTGCAAGTATCGTAATACTGATAAAACAACATTAGTCACGTGGTTAGTAAGCATAGATGAACAAAGGGCTCAGTTACATACAATGAGACCCTTCAAACTAACATTAAAGAGATATGGGAGTATAGAGATGCATGGCCCAGCTGCATAGGCAAGAAAGCACTATTGTATTCATTGCAATCTCTTGTATCCAGTTTTCTACTGCCTGTCGGAGGCGGATTTCCTCGGGCTGGTAGCTGCTGAAGAAAAATCGATCGGACTTTCATTCCCTTTTTTTTAAATCGCGAGACAATTTAAAAATTAGATTAAAATAAAAAGCGACTTCTAACGCCCTCAACACCTACAACGTGATGGATCGCAAGAACGGGACAAAACAATCGGGTAAGTCGTGTATTTTACATATAATCTTGCTTCTTGGGATGGCTTTAATGTAATTTTACGAAAATGTGATTCGAGCACCATACGAACCGGCAGTGTTTTCCCTGCCGATATGGAGTTCATATTTACCGCAAATGCAACATTCCAATCGATCGCAATCCAGAAAAACCCACTCGCAAGATGATTTAAATGCTTTTTTTGGATAAATATGTCTTAAGAGCATCTAAATCGTCTATATTTTGTGTTATTGTCTATCCATAGTCAATATTTTTATACTAAATATCAATTTTAGTCCTGTGTATAGTGCAGAAAATATAATAATTTTGATTATATTGAATGGATGTTTCTAGATTAATTTATGGGAATTAAACATTAAATTCCTTCCATCTGGCATATAAATTAATGACAGAGACATTTAAAAATCATAGAAACATAGAAAATAGCTGCAGGAGTAGGCCATTCGGCCCTTCGAGCCTGCACCGCCATTCAATATGATCATATCATCCAACTCAGTATCCTGTACCTGCCTTCTCTCCATACCCCCTGATCCCTTTAGCCACAAGGGCCACATCTAACTCCCTCTTAAATATAGCCAATTAACTGGCCTCAACTACCTTCTGTGGCAGAGAATTCTAGAGTCTCACCACTCTCTGTGTGAAAAATATTTTCCTCATCTCGGTCCTAAAGGAATTCCCCCTTATCCTTAGACTGTGACCCCTTGTTCGGGACCTCCCCAACATCGGGAACAATCGTCCTGCATCTAGCCTGTCCAACCCCTTAAGAATTTTAAGATCTATAAGATCCCCCCTCAATCATCTAAATTCTAGCGAGTACAAGCCGAGTCTATCCAGTCTTTCCTCATATGAAAGTCCTGACATCCCAGGAATCAGTCTGGTGAACCTTCTCTGTACCCCCTCTATGGCAAGAATGTCTTTCCTCAGGTTAGGAGACCAAAACTGTACGCAATACTCCAGGTGTGGTCTCATACAGCTGCAGTAGAACCTCCCTGCACCTATACTCAAATCCTTCTGCTATGAATGCTAACATACCATTTGCTTTCTTCACTGCCTGCTGCATCTGCATGCCCACTTTCAATGACTGGTGTACCATGACACCCAGGTCTCGTTGCATCTCCCCTTTTCCTAATCTGCCACCATTCAGATAATAGTCTACCCTCCTGTTTTTGCCACAAAAGTGGATAACCTCACATTTATCCACATTATAGTGCATCTGCCATGCATTTGCCCACTCGCCCAGCCTATCCAAGTCACCTTGCAGCCTCCTAGCATCCTCCTCACACCTAACACTACCCCCCAGCTTAGTGTCATCCGCAAACTTGGAGATTTTGCATTCAATTCCCTCGTCCAAATCATTAATATATATTGTAAATAGCTGGGGTCCCGGCACTGAGCCTTGCGGTACCCCACTAGTCACTGCCTGCCATTCTGAAAAGGACCCGTTTACTCCTACCCTTTGCTTCCTGTCTGACAGCCAGTTCTCTATCCACATCAATATTCAACCCCCAATACCATGTGCTTTAAGTTTGTATACTAATCTCTTATGTGGGACCTTGTCGAAAGCCTTCTGAAAGTCTAGATATAACACATCCACTGGTTCTCCCTTATCCACTCTACTAGTTACATTCTCGAAAAATTCTATAAGATTCGTCAGACATGATTTACCTTTCGTAAATCCATGCTGACTTTGTCCAATGATTTCACCACTTTCCAAATGTGCTGCTATCCCATCTTTAATAACTGACTCTAGCAGTTTCACCACTACCAATGTTAGACTAACTGGTCTGTAATTCCCCGTTTTCTCTCTCCCTCCCTTCTTAAAAAGAGGGGTTATGTTTGCTACCCTCCAATCCTCAGGAGCTACTCCAGAATCTAAGGAGTTTTGAAAAATTATCACTAATGCATCCACTATTTCGATGGCTACTTCCTTGAGTACTCTGGGATGCAGACTGTCTGGCCCTGGGGATTTATCGGCCTTTAATCCGTTCAATTTATCCAACACCACTTCCCGGCTAACCTGGATTTCACTCAGTTCCTCCATCTTATTTGACCCCCGGTCCCCTGCCATTTCCGGCAGATTATTTATGTCTTCCTTAGTGAAGTCATGTTATATTGTGAATTCTTGTGTGAATGGGATTAATTTGTCATTTGGATACTTAAGCTATTTTTAAAAATTATCCTTTTCTTAAGAAATGGAATCTACAGGACATCGTAGAGTCTGTTCTCACCTTCTCCATCATGGTCTGGTTTGGCTCAGCCACCAAGCATGACACCTGGAGGCTGCAGCGAATCGTCCGATCAGCAGAGAAGGTTATTGGTCCATCCATTCCTCAATTGATAAACTGTACACTGCAAGGGCCAGGAAGCAAGCAGGAAAGATCATCTCTGACCCCTCTCACTCTGGCCACACTCTTTGAATCACTTTCCTCTGGAAGGCGACTCCGGATTGTCAAAGCTGCCACAGCCAGACATAAAATTTTTTATCCACGAGTAGTTGCTCTACTCAACAGCCAAAAATCTGTAGCTTCCCTTTGATCTGGTATTTTGTTGGTTCACATGCTTGATCAATGGTGATTTATCATGAATGTTTTATTATTATTAATGTTTAGTGTTTTCTGAGTCATTCGTAACTGTCACTGTATTACATGTTGTTACCTGTGGGCGGAGCACCAAGGCACATTCCTTGTATGTGGATACTTAGCCAATAAACTTACTTACTTACTTACTTACTTCTTAATGGGAAAGTAGTGGGCAGAAAGGCATGTCATGCGTGCTTTGAAGAGCAAAGACTTGTACTTTACAATGCCAGAATTGAAAAGTTGAGGAAAAACAAGGTGTACAGAGTTGCTTATTGGTTACAATCTGAGGAGTATGATGATGCTACTGATTATGATATGCCAACGTACAAGCTAGCAACTGATCTTCTCCATAAAGACTTGGTCTATTGCTAAAAATTGTAATTTATTTACCAATCTGTTACAAACTTACAGCATATAATACAATATTAAAGTTCTGATCTTGAGAATATCACATTTTTGAATTTTCATGGCAGTCTGGGTGTTTATTACTATTTCTGTCACTATGTTCAATTTTGTAATTAACTACAATTAGGTAATTAACTAATTATATGCTTTAATTTCAGGTCATCCAAGTAAGATGTTTTATATTTGGTTCAGAATGCTTCAATCTATAATAACTTAACATTTCATTGAGGATTCTTACTTTTTAAGAAAGTTATGGGATTTTGACTGACTTCGATCACAGCTGAGTCAATGGAAAAGCAATAGGGAACAAGATGCTAATTTCCGAGTACGAAAATGGCCATTGCTGTTTTAATACTGAAGATATGAAAGTGAATTACGTGTCAAATTAAACTTCTTTTTATGGTTTATCTGATGGGGCAAATTGCAGACTTGATTTTTTAAATCTCAAAATGTGTAACATTGCTATTCAATGGGCGCTCACGTCCCCGTCTCTCCGTCCACAGCAACGGCTCCTAAACCCTGCAGGAGGGGAACTCAGAGGGTCAACAAGCTGGCAAACAGGACATTACTGACGCGTGAACATTAATAAGGGAGAGAGGGAGGGAGAGGAGAGGGTGAGAGTGAAGATTACGGGACGATACAGAGCGATATCACTCCGTGATGGGAGCCAGCGGTCCTCCAGGCGGGGTGAGCCGGGCGCCGATGGTCCTCCAGGCGGGGTGAGCCGGGCGCCGATGGTCCTCCAGGCGGGGTGAGCCGGGCGCCGATGGTCCTCCAGGCGGGGTGAGCCGGGCGCCGATGGTCCTCCAGGCGGGGTGAGCCGAGCGGCCGGGCGCCGATGGTCGGGGTCGATGGCAGCCTGGGCCTGGGCCTGAGCGCGAGAGCGGGCGGGACGACGGGGCCGGACACCTGGTCTTGGCCGAGATGGAGGCGACTCGCACCGGCCGGCGGGTGAGCGGGGGCGGCCGGGACCGGGATCAGGCTCAAGGCGGCGCCGGGGGAGGAGGGAGGCCCAGGGGTAGAGAGAGGGAACCCGGGGGAGAGAGAGGAGAGAGGGGGGGGGGGGGGGGAGAGAGAGAGAGAGAGAGAGAGAGAGAGGAAGGAGGGGAGAGAAAGAGTCAGGAGGGGAGAGAGGGGAACCAGTAGTAGCTCTACTCAATAACCAAAAATCTGTAGCCTCTTTTTTCTCTGGTATTTTATTTAATTCACATGTTTAATCAATAATGTTTTATTATTCGTGTTTTGTGTGTCATTCTTAACTGTCACTGTCTGTCATGTTGTCACTTGTGGGTAGAGCACCAATGCAAATTCCTCGTATGTGAATACTTGGCCAATAAACGTATTCATTCATTCAAGAGAGACAGGAGAGAGAGAGATATCTGACGGGGGGGGGGGGGGGGGGGGGAAGGCTGAGAGGGACAGGAATAAGGGGAGAGGGTCAGAGAGAGAAAGAGGAGAGAGTCAGGAGGGAGGGGGTGAGAGCCTGGGGGTGGAAAAGGGGTGAAGTGAGTACGGGAGGGGGGGGAGGGAGCAAAGGGAGGGGGAAAGGGATTCAAGGGGTGGGTGGGTCTGGAGCCGAGGGGGATGAATGGGGCGCAGGGAACTGAGTGGTCAAGTGAGCCAAGGAAGGGAGCAGGGAGAAAGGTGGGAGTTCACATTGTTTGGGGTGGGGAGGAGGGGGGTAAGGAGCAGGAGGCGGCAGGGGTAAGGGGCAGGGAGCCACAGGGAGGAGGACACATTGTTTTGGGGGTGGGGAGGATGTTGCAGTTTAAGAAGTCAAACCAGGGCAGGATCTTCACTGTGAATGGCAGGGCGCTGGGGGAATGTTGTGGAGCAGAGGGATCTAGGAGTGGAGGTACATAGTTCCCTTCAAGTGGCGTCACAGGTAAATAGGGTGGCCATGAAAGCTTTGAACGAGAGAACTGCATAGTGGGAGAACTGGGAAGGTTAAAGGGATGGAGAGTGAAAGCAAGGGCTATCTGAAGTTAGAGAAGTGCTCATATACCGCTGGAATATGAGGTGCTGTTCCTCCAATTTGCGCTGGGCCTCACTCTGACAATGGAAGAAGTTGACACCTGGAACAGCGGATGCAGTAAATGAGGTTGGAGAAGGTGCAAGTGAACTTCAGCTTCACCTGGAAAGACTGTTTGGGTCCTTGGATGGAGTTGAGGGGGGAGGTAAAGGAACAGGTGTTGTATCTCCTGCGGTTGCAGGGAAAAGCACCTGGGGAGGGTGTGGTTTGGGTGGGAAGGGACGACATTGCGAAATTTGATAAAAGATCACTTTCAAGCTGGGATGACGGGTAGGGGAGGGATGGAGGGAGGGGATGTGAGGGTTACTTGAAGTTAGAGAAATCAATATTCATACTGCTATCAATAAAAGGGTAGCTTGTTGGATAGTTAACTAAAATCAGAGAATGACATTTCTCAACTCAACTCAAACAAAGTTTGACAAGTAGCCAAGTGTCCCGACCTGAAACGTTGCCCATATTTTTCTCCAGCACTTTGTGCCTATCTTTGTCAGACACAAGGAATTGCAGATGCTAGTTCATACACAAAAAGACACAAAGTGCTGGAGGCAGGATCTTTGGAGAATATGGATAGGTGACGTTTCACAGAGTGCTGGAGTAACTCAGCGGGTCAGGCAGCATCTCTGGTCAACGTGGATAGGCGATGTTTCAGGTCTGATTAAGGGTCTTGACCTAAAAAAGGTCCCCTATCCACATTCTCCACCGACAGACACAAAATGCTGGAAACATAGAAACACAGAAATTAGGTGCAGGAATAGGTCATTCGGCCCTTCGAGCCTGCACCGCCATTCAACTCAGTATCCCGTACCTGCCTTCTCGCCATACCCTCTGATCCCCTTAGCCACAAGGGCCACATCCAACTCTCTGTTAAATATAACCAATGAACTGGCCTCAACTATCCTCTGTGGCAGAGTTCCAGAGACTCACCATTCTCTGTGTGAAAAAAGTCTTTCTCATCTCGGTCATAAAGGATTTCCACCTTATCCTTAAGCTGTGACCCCTTGTCCTGGACTTCCCCAACATCGGGAACAATCTTCCTGCATCTAGCCTGTCCAACCCCTTAAGAATTTTGTAAGTTTCTATAAGATCCCCTCTCAATCTCCTAAATTCTAGAGAGTATAAACCGAGTCTATCCAGTCTTTCTTCATAAGACAGTCCTGACATCCCAGGAATCAGTCTGGTGAACCTTTTCTGCACTCCCTCTATGACAATAATGTCCTTCCTCAGATTTGGAGACCAAAACTGTACGCAATACTCCAGGTGTGGTCTCACCAAGGCCCTGTACAACTGAAGTAGAACCTCCCTGCTCCTATACTCAAATCCTTTTGCCATGAAAGCTAACATACCATTTGCTTTCTTCACTGCCTGCTGCACCTGCATGCCTACTTTCAATGACTGGTGTACCATGACACCCAGGTCTCGCTGCATCACCCCTTTTCTTAATCGGCCACCATTTAGATAATAGTCTGCTTTCCTGTTTTTGCCACCAAAGTGGATAACCTCACATTTATCCACATTATACTGCATCTGCCAAACATTTGCCCACTCACCCAGCCTATCCAAGTCACCCTGCAGTCTCCTAGCATCCTCCTCACAGCTAACACCGCCCCCCAGCTTAGTTTCATCCGCAAACTTGGAGATATTGCCTTCAATTCCATTGTGAAAAGGACCCGTTTACTACTACTCTTTGCTTCCTATTTGCCAGCCAGTTCTCTATCCACATCAATACTGAACCCCCAATGCCCTATGCTTTAAGTTTGTATACTAATCTCTTATGTGGGACCTTGTCAAAAGCCTTCTGGAAGTCCAGATACACGCAATCCACTGGTTCTCCCTTATCCATGCTACTAGTTACATCCTCGAAAAATTCCACAAGATTCGTCAGACATGATTTACCTTTCGTAAATCCATGCTGACTTTGTCCAATGATTTCACCACTTTCCAAATGTGCTGCTATCCCATCTTTAATAACTGACTCTAGCAGTTTCCCAACTACCGATGTTAGACTAACTGGTCTGTAATTCCCCGTTTTCTCTCTCCCTCCCTTCTTAAAAAGAGGGGTTACGTTTGCTACCCGCCAATCCTCAGGAACTACTGCAGAATCTAAAGAGTTTTGAAAGATTATCACTAATGCATCCACTATTTCCGGAGCTACTTCCTTAAGTACTCTGGGATGCAGCTTATCTGGCCCTGGGGATTTATCGGCCTTTAATCCATTCAATTTACCCAACACCACTTCCCGACTAACCTTGATTTCACTCAATTCCTCCTTTAACCCGCTGTTCTCTGCTATTTCCGGCAGATTATTTATGTCTTCCTTAGTGAAGACGGAACCAAAGTAGTAATTATTTTGGTCCGCCATATCCTTGTTCCCCATGATCAACTCACCTGTTTCTGACTGCAAGGGACCTACATTTGTTTTAACTAATCTCTTTCTCTTCACATATCTATAAAAACTTTTGCAGTCAGTTTTTATGTTCCCTGCCAGTTTTCTTTCATAATCTATTTTTCCTTTCCTAATTAAGCCCTTTGTCCTCCCCTGCTGGTCTCTGAATTTCTCCCAGTCCTCTGGTATGCTGCTTTTTCTGGCTACTTTGTACACATCATCCTTTGCTTTGATACTATCCCTGATTTCCCTTGTTATCCACGGATGCACTACCTTCCCTGATTTATTATTTTGCCAAACTGGGATGAACAATTTTTGTAGTTCATCCATGCAGTCTTTAAATGTCTTCCATTGCATATCCACTGTCAACCCTTTTAGAATTAATTGCCAGTCAATCTTGGCCAATTCACGTCTCATACCCTCAAAGTTACCTTTCTTTAAGTTCAGAACCATTGTTTCTGAAATAACAATGTCACTCTCCATCCTAATGAAGAACTCAACCATATTATGGTCACTCTTGCCCAAGGGGGCAAGTACAACAAGATTGCTAACTACCCCTTCCTCATTACTCAAAACCCAGTCTAAAATAGCCTGTTCTCTCGTTGGTTCCTCTACATGTTGATTTAGATAACTATCCCGCATACATTCCAAAAAATCCTCTTCCTCAGCACCCCTGCCAATTTGATTCACCCAATCCATATGTAGATTGAAGTCACCCATTGTAACTGTTTTTCCTTTGTCGCACGCATTTCTAATTTCCTGTTTGATACCATCCCCAACTTCACTACTACTGTTATATGGCCTGTACACAACACTCACCAGCGTTTTCTGCCCCTTAGTGTTTTGCAGCTCTACCCATACCGATTCCATATCCTCCAAGCTAATGTCCTTCCTTTCCATTGCGTTAATCTTCTCTCTAACCAGCAACGCTACCCCACCTCCTTTTCCTTTCTCTCTATCCCTCCTGAATATTGAATATCCCTGGATGTTCAGCTCCCAGCATACGTCACCCTGGAGCCAGGTCTCCATGATCCTAACTATATCATAATCATTAATAGCTATCTGCACGTTCAACTCATCCACCTTATTACGAATACTCCTTGCATTGAGACACAAAGCCTTCAGGCTTGTTTTACAATGCTCTTACCCCTTATACAATTATGTTGAAAAGTGGCCCTTTTTGATTTTTGCCCTGGTTTTGTCTGCCTGCCACTTTTACTTTTCACCTTGCTACCTATTGCTTCTACCCTCATTTTACACCCACCTGCCTCTCTGCTCTTGTACCCATCCCCCTGCCACATTAGTTGAAATCCTCCCTGACAGCACTAGCAAACACTCCCCCAAGGACATTGGTTCCATTCCAGCCCAGGTGCAGACCGTCCTGTTTGTACTGGTCCCACCTCCCCCAGAACTGGTTCCAGTGCCCTAAAAATTTGAATCCCTCCCCCTTGCACCATTTTTCAAGCCACGTATTCATCTGCAATATCCTCCTATTTCTACTCTGACTGGCCCGTGGTACGTAGTAATTCAGAGATTATTACCTCTGAGGTCCTACTTTTAAGTTTATCTCCTAGCTCCCTAAATTCATCTTATAGGACCTCATCCCTTTTTTACCTATATTGTTGGTGCCAATATGCACCACGACAACTGGCTGTTCACTCTCCCCCTCCAGAATGTTCTGCAGCCGTTCAGTGACATCCCTGACCCTTGCACCAGGGAGGCAACATACCATCCTGGAGTCTCGTTTGTGGCCGCAGAAACGCCTATCTATTCCCCTGACAATTGAATCCTACTTTAAGTTTATCCACGCTACTAGTTACATCCTCAAAAAATTCCACAAGATTCGTCAGACATGACGACAGAACAGGCAGCATCTCTGGAGAGAAGGAATCTTTTTCAGACTGAGAGTCACAGAGAGGGAGACGAGGAAGTAAGGTTTTCCTCCAGCACTCTGTTATCTGAATGGTGTCAGGTTTGAAAAAGGGGAAGTACAATGAGACCTGGGTGTGCTTGCGCATCAGTCACTGAAAGTAAGCATGTAGTAAAGGGGACAGTTGAGCAAAGGGGACTATGGAGCCATGAGGAAGGAGCTGGCCAATGTTGACTGAAAAGAGACCCTAGCAGGGATGACATTGGAATAACAATGCAGGGCTCGAAATTAGCGGTTGCCCGTGTGCCAATGACCACTCAAAGCGCCGCCGGGCAACCTAAACACCGAGTCATTTTGCCCGGCTTGGCAACCAGATACTGGTTTGTACCGAAGATAGACACAAAAAACTGGAGCAACTCCGCGGGTCAGGCAGCATCTGTGGAGAAAAGGAACGCGACACTTTGTGTCGGCGACGGCTGTGCAGGGCAAAGATACTAGATGCGGGGTGAGGAAGGGTCGGAGCGAATGACGAGCCCCGAACAGCGGCAGCAGCGGCCGCGACAGCAGCTCCATCTCCACCTCCTCCCACCCGGCCTGATAACGGCCTCTGATCCTAAACCTGCTAACGACGATAACCACTTTCAAAACAAACCCTCCCGATCACCGAGGCCTCCCACTCCCTCCTTTCCTCCCTCCTCCCGGCCTCGGCGTGCGGGAGGGTTTGTTTTGAAAGCGGTTATCGTCGTTAGCGGATTTACAAGCAGAGGCCCTTACCAGGCCGGGCGGGAGGAGGAGGGATGCAGCCGCTATCACTGTACGAAGCCCGTCATTCGCTCCGACTCATCTGAAGCAGCTGCACCAAAGATCTTATAGCTATAGGATCTCTGAGCTGCACCGATCAGCCCCGCACCTTGCTGTTGGCTGGCGGAGGAGGGGAGGCGGTGGCGAGGATTTCCCAACGGCCAAGGCAGCGGGGCAATGTTGTCCGAGGTGCGCTGACCTTCCTTCCTCCCCAACTGCCCCCCCCCCCTCTCTCTCTCTCTCGTACGCCACCCCTCCACCCTCTTATCCTGGGACCCCTCCTCACCATCCCGCACTGATCCCCATTTCCACCTCTATTCAGTCCTCACTGACATCCCCTGTGCTCCCCTTCCCATCTATCTCATCCTGCGCTGATCACCCTATCCACCTCGCATTGATTCTCCTGCCATCCCCTCCACCCCCCCCCATCCATCCTACACTGGTTCCCCAATTCACCCTGTACTTACTCCTTTCCCATCCATCCTGCACTTCTCCATTCATCCTGTACTGATCCCCCATCCATCCTGTACTAATCCACGCATTCATCCTGTACTGACTCACCCTCCATTTACCCTGCACCTTCCCCCCCTTCCCCCCTTCCCCTCATTCATCCTGTAGTGATCTCCCATTCATCGTGCACAGGCCCTCCGTTCCACACTGTACTGACCTCCCCACCCCCCTATTCATCCTGCGCTGATCTCCCCCCCCCCCCCCCATCCATCCTGTAGTGATCCTCCCATTCAAGAAGAATGGGGGGAACAGTGAAGAATGGTCTCGACCCGAAACATTGCCTATTTCCTTTGCTCCATAGATGCTGCCTCACCCGCTGAGTTTCTCCAGCACTTTTGTCTACCCCCATCCATCCCGTACTGAACCCCCCCCCCCCATTCAACACCACTGATATCCCCGGTGCTCGCCCCTCACAATTTTACCTACTCCAACCAACACGTACTAATTCACCTGCCTCAATCCATCCATTCTGCACTGACTGCCTTCTAACCCCCCCCCCCCCCCCCCCCCCCCGCCCCCGCCATCTATCCACCCCGCACTGATTCACACACACCCCCCTCCCTGACCCTATTGTGCTGGAAATGTCTTCAGAGTTTGATAACGGAATGCAATCAAATGTGTTTTCATTCCCAATGTGTTATTTGTTTTAATCCATAAAGATGGATTAATTAAATTGTGAACACGTGAAACATTAAAACCGCAGTGTTCGATTGACACTGCTGCCGTTGACACGTTATTACAGACTTCATTTAAACGGCAAATCAATGCTCTTAATATGGACTGTATTGTAGTTATTTAATGAGCAACATTCACAACTATACGTACGCATATATGTTATCATGGTCCAGGATTTATTGACACAGGTTGATCACAGGTCTTATAATTTTGCTGCACGTCCTTGTGGTATATTTCATGTCTTGATTGGTGAATATGTTTAATTTGTGATTTTATTTGAAGCAGAAATAATATGTGAATGCTTCATTGAGTATAATTCCGACTGGTAACTACGCACTTCGTCTGAGCATATTATCGCATGCGTCATGCAAGCCATCTTAAATGACCACCTAAACTGTCATTTGGCAACCTAAAAAGCTGCCAAGGTTGCCCGGCTGGCAACAGGGAAAAAAAGTTAAGCGAGAGCCCTGCAATGGCAAGTATTTCTGGGAATCTTACAGAAGGTGTAGGTACAGTTCATTCCAAAGAGGAAGAAGGATTCTATGGGGAGTAAGATGAGTGGGAAAGCAGAGGTTGGGGAATGTTTAAAGAGCAACAGGAGATAACTAAAAAGGCAATACGGGGAGAAAAGATGAGGAACAAAGGTAAGCTAGCCAAGAATACAAAGGAGGATAGTAAAAGCTTCTTTAGATATGTGAAGAAGAAAAAAATAGTTCAGACAAATGTGGGTCCCTTGATGACAGAAACAGGTGAATTTATTATGGGGAACAAGGAAATGGCAGACGAGTTGAACAGGTACTTTGGATCCGTCTTCACTAAGGGAGACACAAACAATCTCCCAGATGTACTCGTGGCCAGAGGATCTAGGGTGATGGAGGAACTGAAGGAAATTCACATTTGTCAGGAAATGGTGTTGTGTAGCCTGATGGGACTGAAGGCTGATAAATCCCCAGGGCCTGATGGTCTACATCCCAGGGTACTTAAGGAGGTGGCTCTAGAAATTGTGGACGCATTGGTGATCATTTTCCAATGTTCTATAGATTCAGGATCAGTTCCTATGAATTGGTGGATAGCTAATGTTATCCCATTTTTTAAGAAAGGAGGGAGAGAGAAAACTGGGAATTATAGACCAGTTAGCCTGGCATTGGTGGTGGGGAAGATGCTGGAGTCAATCATAAAAGATGAAATAGCGGTAGATTTGGATAGCAGTAACAGGATGGATTTACGAAGGGGAAATCGTGCTTGGCTAATCTTCTGGAATTTTTTGAGGATTTAACTCGGAAAATGGACAAGGAGAGCCAGTGGATGAAGTATACCTTGACTTTCAGTAAGCCTTTGATAAGGTCCCACATAGGAGATTAGTGGGAAAAATTAGAACACTCCAGCAATCTGTATTATCTAAATGGTTTCATGTTATGAAAATGTGAAATACAACGAGACGTGGGTGTCCTTGTACATCAGTCACATAAAGTAAGCATGCAGGTGCAGCAGGCAGTGAAGAAAGGTAATGGCATGTTGGTGTTCATAACGAGAGGAGTTGCGTTTAGGAGCAAAGAGGTACTTCTGCAGTTGTGCAGGGCCCCGGTGAGAATGTAATTATGCTCCTACAGCTTACCCCCTTAGTCTAGTTAAGTAAAACACTGAGTCAAGCACTGGATCAACTACTTTATTCTCACTCAGACAAACAAACTTCCTATACGATACCTAACCAACACCGTGGGTCCGATCCTTGTCTCTACTCGTCCAAGCCCTTCAGCCTCGTCCAGAATGTCAACTCAGTCCCAAGTGCACGTCCAGAAGATTGACTCCGATCCATGTGGTGGCGCAAAAATACATGGGGGGGGGGGGGGGGGGGTTGGGGGAGATCTCCATAAGATCTCTCATCCTATTTAGAAGGATGAGAGATCTTATGGAAACATGTAAAATTATTAAACGATTGAACAGGATAGATGCAGGAAACATGCTCCTGATGTTGGGAGTCCAGAACCAGGGGGTCACTGTTTAAGAATGTGTAGGCCATTTAGGACTGAGATGGAGAAAAACTCACCCAGTGAGTTGTGAATCTGTGGAATTGTCTGCCACAGAAGCCAGTGGAGGCCAATTCACTGGATGTTTTCAAGAGAGAGTTAGATTTAGCTCTTAGGGCTAACGGAATGAAGGGATATGGGGAGAAAGCAGGAACAGGGTACTGATTGTGGATGATCAGCCATGATCATATTGAATGGCAGTGCTGGCTGTGAAACGTCACCTATCCACGTTCCTCACAGACGCTGCCCGACCCGCTGAGTTACTCCAGCACTCTGTGACCTTCTTCCCATGATGCATGACGCCTCCTCACATGGCTCAGTGCCAATCACCACTGGGGCGTTGCCGGCAATCCCCCTCGGATTGTGGGTGATGTCAGGGCGCCGGTCATGCGCACGGTACGTGTGGCAGACGTCGCAGGCGCAGGGCGGCTGGCTGGAGGACGTGCGGGCAGCTCGACGCCCCAGGTCGATGTGGCCCCCCCTTCTTCCATTTGTCTCCTCAACCCCCTCCCTTCGCCCCTCCCCTCACTACCACCATCCTCATCACCCTCATCCCCACTTGCCTCCTCACCACCTCTCTGCTCCTTCAACCCCTCCCTTCTCCCCCTCACCCCCTCTTATCCCCCTTCACTCCCCCTTAATCCCTCCCCCCCTATTACCCCCACCCTTGCCCCCCTGACCATTCCCCCCCCTTCAAGCACGAGTAATGTTCACGCGTGAGTAATGTCTTGTTTGCCAGCTTGTTGACCCTCTGTGTTCCCTTCCTGCAGGGTTTAGGAATCGTTGCTGCGGACGGAGAGACGGGGATGTGAGGGCGGCCAGGGTGCCCCTGCAATCTGCTCGGTGTGCGGACTGAGCTTCAAGGGGCTGCGCTTTGATGGAGGACCACATGACGGGACACAACAAAGAAAAGCGTTATGAGTGCGACGTGTGTGGCAAGGCCTGGCAGCACCCCTACCGGTTGGAGACCCACCGGCGGGTGCACACAGGAGAACGCCCCTTTGACTGCTCAGAGTGCGGCAAGAGCTTCAAGACTGTGCAGGTCCTGAGGACCCACTGGCGGGTGCACACGGGAGAACGCCCCTTTGACTGCTCCGACTGCAGCAAGAGCTTCAAGACGGTGCAGGTCCTGAAGATGCACAGGCGCATGCACACCGGGGAGCGGCCCTACACCTGCAGCGACTGCGGCAAGGGCTTCACCCGCTCCAAAATCCTGATGGAGCACCAGCGCACCCACACCGGCGAGCGCCCGTACACCTGCGCCCAATGCGGCAAGGGCTTCACCCGCTCCACCTATCTGCTGGAGCACCAGCGGATGCACGCCGGTGACCGTCCCATTCACAGGCCCTTCGGCTGCTCCGAGTGCGGCAAGCACTTCGAGAGGGCAGCCAAGCTGAAGATTCACTGGCGCGTGCACACGGGTGAGAAGCCCTATGGCTGCTCCGACTGCGGCAAGAGCTTCAAGACGACGTATGAGCTGAAGAGCCACCAGCGGGTGCACAGCAGTGAGCGGCCCTTCACCTGCTCCGACTGCGGCAAAGGCTTCAAGTCATCCTCGGAACGGAATGTGCACAGGCGCCTGCACACCGGGGAGCGGCCCTTCACCTGCAGCGACTGCGGCAAAAGCTTCAAGTCGTCCAAGGAACTGAAACGGCACGGGCGCGTGCACACCGGGGAGCGGCCCTACACCTGCAGCGACTGCGGCAAAGGCTTCAAGACGTCCACGGAACTGAATGTGCACAGGAGCGTGCACACCGGGGAGCGACCCTACACCTGCAGCGACTGCGGAAAAGGCTTTGGGTCGTCCACGGACCTGAAGATTCATAGGCGCCTGCACACCGGGGAGCTGCCCTTCACCTGCTCCGACTGCGGCAAAGGCTTCAAATCGTCCACGCACCTGAAGGTGCACTGGCGCCTGCACACCGGGGAGCGGCCCTTCACCTGCTCCGACTGCGACAAAGGCTTCAAGTCGTCGACGCACCTGAAGACCCATATGCGCCTGCACACCGGGGAACGGCCCTACACCTGCAGCGACTGCGGCAAGGGCTTCACCCAATCGGGCAGCCTGCAGGTGCACCAGCGCACCCACACCGGCGAGCGCCCCTTCACCTGCACCCAGTGCGGCAAGGGCTTTACCCGCTCCACCTATCTGCTGTCCCACCAGCAGGTGCACGAAGACGACTGTCCCATCCCCAGCCCTGTGTGTGGAGAGCGCTTTGCAATGGCCTCTCACGCCCTGTCTCACCAGCTCGTACACACCAGTGGCCAGCCCTACGATTGTCCATACTGCGGTGAGGCGTTTGACAGCTCGCAGGGGTTGCGGCAGCACCGGCGGATCCACACCGGTGAGCAGCTGCTCCCACAGCGGCAAGCATTTCAAGAGAGCACGGGGGCTGAGGGAGCACCAGCGGATACACACCAGAGAGAGACCCTTGGTGTGCGCTGAGTGTGGCAAGGGTTTCACCCGCATGTCCAGCCGGTAACAGCACCAGCGTACCCACAGTGGTGAGCGTCATTTCCCCTGCCCATCTTGTTGTAAGGGCTTCACCCGCTGTGACCACGTGCTGGAGCACCGGCGAGTCCACACCAGCCAGCGCCCCCTCACCTGACCACTCTGTGGCAAGTCCTTTGCCCGCTCCTCCAGCCTGCTGGCACACCGCGACGTGGATAGGCACTGTTTAGGTAGACACAAAATGCTGGAAGGAGTGGGTAATGTTTCAGGTCGAGACCCTTCGTCAGTCTCGACCCGAATCGTCACCCATTCCTTCTCTCATGAGATGCTGCCTGTTCCGCTGAGTTACTCCAGCACTTTGTGTTGTGTTTTGTTAACAAGTATGTGCACTTCCTTGTTTTTAAACCATTCTGGTTAACCATCTCTGCACCTTCCCCAAAGCCTCCACATCAGTCCTGTAATGGAGTGACCAGAACTGTATGCAACACTCCAAAATGGCAATATGTATGCAGTATGTTGCAATATGTATGCAACTGTATGCAATCCTCCAAAATGGCGATATGTATGCAATACTCCAAAATATTCCAAGATGGCGGCGCTGGCTTAACAGCTGCGGCCCGCATGCAGTCCTTTTTTATTTTATTTTTTTTGTCCTGTTTTTAGTTGGTTTTGTTTTATTAGATTCTGTGTGTGTGTATGTGGGTGGGGGGGAGTAACATGTTTGGGTCTCTTCCTTCGGGGGGGGGGGGGGGGGTGATTTTCTCTCGTATTCCCAGTCTTCGTCTCCGTCTGCAGCAGCAGCAGCGGTGGCCTGGCTCAGTCCCAGAGCGGTTCCGGCAGCAGCGGCGGCAGCAGCAGCAGTAGCGACCCGACTCGGTCCCGGAGCGGTTCCAACAGCAGCAGCGGCCATTCAAGCCGCGGGTGCACGGACTTTAATATCGTGGAGCCTGTGATCCTTTGCCGAGGATCGCATGTGAAGAGTTCCAACCACGGGGCCTGTGGTCTTTAACACTGTGAAGCCCGTGGTCTCCGGTAAGAAAAGGCCGACTCGGGAGCTACATGCTGCAGAGTGTTCCAATCCGTCCCAATGCTGGAGGTTTCGATCATCCTGACGCAAGGGCTTCAGACGTCGGATTGTCGGCAGCGGCGACTGCGGAGGGTTCAACAGCGCCGACCATGGGTGAACAAACGATGAAGATGATTGAAATTTATTACCTTCCATCACAGTGAGGAATGTGGATTCCGCTGTGGTGGATATTTATGTTAAATTTTATTTCATATGGCTGTGTGTCTTCTTGCTTTTTACTTAGTATGGTTGTATGGTTGTATGGTAACTCAAATATCACTGAACCTTAATTGGTGCATGTGACAATAAATTTAAACTTGAACTTGATGAGCTGTCCTCTATCTATTTAAAAAATAAGAATAATGCTAACTGATTTCAAAGGCAGGGCAGGGGCATTCCCTGAGGCATTAGGGGGGGTGGAAGAGGTTTCTTCTGTGTTTTTTCCCTCGGTTGTTGTCTGGGGAGGAAGGCGGCGGCACTCGGCCCGTCGGGGCGAGGGTGCACGGGAGGAAGCCTGTGCGACGAGGCTTGGAAGGCTGAGTTCGCCCCCCCTGCCCCGACCCGCGGGGGGTGGGGGGGGGGGTGAGCGTACAAACTCCACACGGGCAGCTTTGGTGGTCGCACTGCTCGGAAACAGACCCTTCGGACCCTCTCGTTCATGCTACCCCAGGCTTTCCCCAACACATACTTGCACTGTTCTGCACTGGATATTGCATTTATTGCGTTGGTCATCACCGTATGTACACTGTTTGCTCTGGCGGCTGCGTGTGAACGGCCTCCCGATCGATATGCAAAACAACAAACTAATAGAAATATAGAAAATAGGTGCAGGAGGAAGCCATTCGGCCCTTCGAGCCAGCACAGCCATTCATTGTGATCATGACTGATCGTTCCAAATCAATAACCCGTGCCTGCCTTCTCCCCAGATCCCTTGATTCCAATAGCCCTGAGAGCTCTATTTAACTCTCTCTTAAATCCATCCAGTGATTTGGCCTCCACGGCCCTCTGTGGCAGGCAATTCCACAAATTCACAACTCTCTGGGTGAAAAGGTTTTTTTCTCACCTCAGTCTTGAATGGCCTCCCCTTTATTCTAAGACTGTGGCCCCTGGTTCTGGACTCGCCCAATATTGGGAACATTTTTCCTGCATCTAGCTTGTCCAGTCCCTTTATAATTTTACATGTTTCTATAAGATCCCCCTCATCCTTCTAAACTACAGTGGATACAAGCCTAGTCTTTTCAATCTTTCCTCATATGACAGTTCTGCCATCCCAGGGATCTATCTCATGAACCTACGGTGCAGGAGTAGGCCATTCGGCCCTTCGAGCCAGCACTGCCATTCAATGTGATCATGACTGATCAGCCCCAATCAGTACCCCATTCCTGCCTTCTTCCCATATCACCTGACTGCTATTTTTAAGAGCCCTATCTAGCTCTCTCTTAAAAGCATCCAGAGAACCTGCCTCCACCGCCCTCTGAGGCAGAGAATTCCACAGACTCACCACTCTCTGTGAGAAAAAGTGTTTCCTCGTCTCCGTTCAAAATGGCCTACTCCGTTTCTCAAACTGTGGCCCCTGGTTCAGGACTCCCCCAAATTCGGGAACATGTTTCCTGCCTTTAGTGTGTTCAAGATCTTAACAATCATATATGTTTCAATGAGAAACTATAGAAACAATGAGAAAGTATAGTTTGGATATGAGAAAGGATTACTTCATAATTCTGAATTTCCCCTGAAAAGGGGATTAATAAAGTATTTGTAGCGACAAATCTTCATAACTTTCAGGTAATTAGCACCCTAGCCACTATTTGGATGAGCATGGTTGAAGGGGGCGTCTTCTAAATGCATGCAAGCTCACTCACAGAGACCGTCAGAGCTTCATCTCAGATATGGCTTCAAAACACAGTCTTCTGATGAATGAATGCTTTATTGTTGATGGTAAACAGTAAGATACATCCAAGTTTCTTCCGACTCATTACTACAATCTTCTTCAAACTCCAGCTTATTACTTTAGACATAAGAAAACTACTCGTGTCTCCGTAACACTGGCATGGTCGAAGGATTGACCTTCTTCATCGTCTCTCAAATCTAAAAAACTAGACCTGCGCAAGCATCTAAGCTCCAAACACGCCCAAAAACACGTCATAAATCCCACCCACAATATAACGGGCAGTCTAAAATTTAAAGGCACCTGCCATCCTCAATGACATGTAAAACAGGCCAAATAGTCACTACATACCAGCCCCTAATTGTTTCGAGTATATTACGAGGCAATTACTAATAAACATCAAAAACGTGGACATATTGGTGCATGTGACAATAAATTTAAACTTGAACTTGATGAGCTGTCCTCTATCTATTTAGAATATAAGAATAATGCTAACTGGTTTGGGAACAGCTCTGCCCAGGACAGGAAGGCTCTGCAGAGAGCAGTGCGTTCGGCCGAATGCACTATGGGAACTACACTCACCCCCCTGCAGGACCTCTATACCAGGAGGTGCAGATCCAGAGCCAGCAACATTATGGGGGACCTCTACCACCCCAGCAACGGACTGTTCCAGCTGCTGCGGTCAGCAAACGCCTCCGCTGTCACGCTGTGAAAACAGAGAGGATGAGACGTAGTTTCTTCCCACAGGTCATCAGGACTGTAAACTCTTATCTCACCAGGGACTAATTTAATGTACTTATTTACTTGTGCTGTCTTTAAAAAAAAAATCCAACATGTAAATACTGATTCTGTTCTATTCTGTTCTGTCGTTTTTGCACAATCTGCAGACATTGCCACTTTCATTTCACTACAGATCTTGTTTGTGTATATGACGAATAAAGGTAACTTGACTTGACTTGAATATTTCATGAAATAAATGACTTCATACAGCTGAAAACATCTTTACAAAAAATGTTACCTGAAATGTCTCTTTGCCTAGCACTGTGCAAACAGCACAGAAAAAGTGATTGATAACCCGATGACATAAGTAACAGTACCTAAACTCTAGTTGGACTTGCTCTTTGCCTGACACTTTCTTTGTGTAACCTTGCTCAACATGGCTTCCCTGTGCCTCTTTCTCGCCCCTTGAGCTGCCTCAGCAAGGGAAGCTAGCTGGTCGCTGATTGGCCGCAACCCCCTTTGCCTTCCGCAAAGACTGCTCCCTCCGCAACTCCATTGTCAATTCTTCCCTTCCCTCCCGCTCTACCCCTTCCCCAGGCACTTTCCCTTGCAACCGCAAGAAATGCTACACTTGTCCCTTCACCTCCCCCCTCCCCTTTCAGGGACCCAAGCAGTCCTTCCAGGTCCGACAGAGGTTCACCTGCACCTCCTCCAACTTCATCTACTGCATCCGCTGCTCCAGATGCCAGATGATCTATATCGGTGAGACCAAGCGGAGGCTTGGCGATCATTTCGCCGAACACCCCCACTCGGTCCGCATTAACCAACCCGACCTCCCGGTGGCTCAGCACTTCAACTCTCCCTCCCATTCCGTATCCGACCTCTCGGTCCTGAGCCTCCTCCACGGCCAGAGTGAGCAACACTGCAAGTTGGAGGAACAGCACCTCATATTCCGCTTGGAGAGTCTGCATCCTTTGGGCTTGAACATTGAATGTTCTCAATTCTGTTAACCCTTGCTGTCTCCTCCCCTTCCCACCTCTCCCTCAGCCCTCGGGCCCTGGCATTCCCTCTCTCTCTATCTCCCTCCCCCAACCTAGTCGCACCAGCTTCTCATTTTCACACCACAAACAGCTTACAATGGCTTGTTCCCTTTATCATTTATACTTTTTTGCATATCTTTCATTCATTGTTCTTTATCTCTCCACATCACTGTCTATATTTCTCATTTCCCTGATCCCTGACCAGTCTGAAGAAGGGTCTCGACCCGAAACGTCGCCTATCTCCTTCGCTCCTTAGATGCTGCTGCACCCGCTGAGTTTCTCCAGCCTTTTGTGTACCCCCTTAGAGACAGCGGCTAATTGGCTGCCGGGTAACTGGCGCATTGTGATTGGATGCAGCGCCCTTGGAGACAGCGGCTGATTGGACAGCAGGAGTCCAATTTGTTGATTGGACGGGAAATTTAAGACAAGCTGGTCGGTGAATGGATAAAACGCCCTTGGAGCGTTGGAGCTGTCTGACTACACATGAAGCTTCTGGAAACCATCCCAGACAAGCACATGGTGAGCTTCATCATGGAGATGCTGAGCAACCGCAGCTTCAGGCTACACACCAGCAACGGGCAATGCAGCAGGGTGAGGAAACTTAAGAACGGCGTCCCACAGGGCTCAGTGCTGGCACCAATGCTGTTCAACATCTATATCCATGACCTGCCTGCAACCCAGTCAAAGAGGTATGGCTATGCTGATGGCATGGCCATCCTACTCAGTAAGCCATCCTGGGAAGCAGCAGAAGAGGACCTCTCTGAAGACATGAACATCCTGTCTTCATACCTGAGGAATTGGCGCCTCAAGCTCAGCATCCGCAAGACAACATCTTCAATGTTCCACCTCAGTAACAGGAAAGCAACCCATGAGATGAAAGTCATGGTGGATAACGCCCGGTTACGGTCCCAGCCCGTCCCCACGTACCTCGGTGTGAAGCTCGACAGAACGCTATCATTCAAACCACACCTGGAAGGTGCCAAGGCAAAGACAAGCGCCCGTGCCGCACTGATTCGATGCCTAGCCGGCACCACATGGGGAGCCACGACGAAGACACTGCGCATGTCCACAGTGGCCCTGGTGTTCTCAGCCGCCGAGTACTGCGCCCCGGTCTGGTGCCGTAGCCCTCACGCCAAGAAGCTGGATGCTGCCCTCAACAGCGCCCTGCGGACTGTCTCCGGATGCCTACGAGGCACCCCAGTAAACCAATTGCCCATCCTCGCTGGCATCGACCCAGCCACCATCGGACAAGAAGCAGCCAGGCTGGCCCTCTCTCGAAAGGCACAGACCAGTGAATCCCACCTCCTCCATCAGATCATCACAGAGACACCACGATGAGTGCGCCTCAAGTCACGGCGCCCCTTTGCCACACAAGCCCAAGAGCTGCTCTGCACAACACACGTGACGCTTCTAAGGCCGCCTGGGTCAAGACGAGATGGAGAGACCAGTGGAAGTCAGTGGAACCATCTAGGCTACACCATTACATCAATGACCCCATGGACATCCCTGGCCAGGACCTGCCCCGAAAGCAGTGGACAACCCTCAACCGCTTGAGGACAGGCATCGGACGCTATGAAGTAGCGATGAAAAGGTGGGGCCTCACGGACAGCAGCTCCTATGAGTCAGGGGACCCAACACAGACAGTGGAGCACATATTCACCGGTTGCCCCTAACACCGGCCACCGAATGGTGAACGAGGTCTGATTGACCTGGACGATGACACGTTGGCCTGGCTCGCCTCAACGGAGCTGTAGGCCTAAAAGACATACGACAGAAGAAGAAGAGACAGCGGCTGATTGGACGGCAGGAGTCCGATTTGTTGATTGGACGGGGAGTTTAAGGGAAGCCGGAAGGTGATTGGATGAAACAGCTTTGGAGACAGCGGCTGATTGGAGAAGGATTGGCCGAAGAGGATTTTAAGGGAAGCTGGTCGCTGATTGGACGCAAACCCCTTAGACACAGTGGCTGATTGGCTGCCAAATAATCGGACACAAAAAAATGAAAAATAGGAAAACAAAAACAAAACAAAATCGGAATTCCGATTTAAATCGGAAGAATATCATGCCTGCAATTTTGAGGGAAATTAAAGGGAAATGAATAGCTGAAACTTTGCAGACTTGCTTCGAGATTTTATTGCATGCTATCATAGAGATGGTGGCAGAAAATTGCTCACCAGTTAACAGATAATAGATAATAATAGACAATAGGTGTAGGAGTCGGCCATTCGAGCCAGCACCGCCATTCAATGTGATCATGGCTGATCATCCCCAATCAGTACCCCGTTCCTGCCTTCTCCCCATATCCGCAGACTCCACTATTTTTAAGGGCCCTATCTGGCTCTCTCTTGAAAGCATCCAGAGAACCCGCCTCCACCGCCCTCTGAGGCAGAGAATTCCACAGACTAACCATTCTCTGTGAGAAAAAGTGTTTCCTCGCTCCATTCTAAATGGCTTACTCCTTATTCTTAAACTGTGGCCCCTGGTTCTGGACTCCCCCAACATCAGGAACATGTTTCCTGCCTCTAGCATGTCCAAACACTTAACAATCTTATATGTTTCAATGAGATTACCTCTCATCCTTCTTAGTTCTCTGACCACAGCAGAATTAGCTGACATTTTACTGCACAGTAAACAACTTTTGTTTTTTGTTAGATTCAGCTGCACGAAAATATACTATCTGCTATATGGGTACCAATTATTTCATTAGTCTTAACATATTTTTCACATGTTAATCTTATTCAACTAAACAGATGGCGAATACAAGTCAAACACAATACAAGGGCATCTTGAGCAACAGAAGATGTATAGCCTTTTAGTTAAGGCTATACAGGGAGAAAAGATGAGATACTAAGGTAAGCTAGCCAAGAATATAAAGGAGGATAGTAAAAGCTTCTTTAGGAATGTGAAGAAGAAAAAATTAGTTAAGACCAAAGTTGGACCTTTGAAGATTGAAAAAGGTGCATTTATTATGGGGAACAAGGAAATGGCAGATGAAACATAGAAACATAGAAACATAGAAATTAGGTGCAGGAGTAGGCCATTCAGCCCTTCGAGCCTGCACCGCCATTCAATATGATCATGGCTGATCATCCAACTCAGTATCCCGTACCTGCCTTCTCTCCATACCCTCTGATCCCCTTAGCCACAAGGGCCACATCCAACTCACTCTTAAATGAGTTGAACAGGTACTTTGGATCCGTCTTCAATAAGGAGGACACAAACAATCTTCCTGATATACTAGTGGGTGGAGGATCTGGGGTGACGGAGGAACTGAAGGAAATCCACATCCACATTCGTCAGCTGACCAACGACCTGAATGAGTTCTACTGCAGGTTTGACAAGCAGAAACGTAACCCTGGTACCCCCCCTTCCCCAACAAACACAGTAATACCACAGTCTGTAAAGACTGAACCCTTCTACACCGACTCCTCCACAATTACCACTTCATACCTACTTAAAGTAAGACTCCAGTCTGAAAAGACTGGACCCTTTCCCATCCCAAACAACACTTCACACCCACTCACAGCCTGACCCCAGTCTGCAAAGATTGGAGTCTTCTACACCCACTCCTCCCCATTCACCAATTCACACCTACTTAAAGAAAGACTCCATTCTGAAACGATTGGACCCTTTCCCACCCACGATTCTCCAATCACCACTTCACATCCAATTACTCACCCCCTCTGTGCTGCACAACATCACTTCTCCATCATTTTCTATACTATTACTAGAAGTCTCATCTTGACCACTTCCTGTCTATGTTGTAAATACATTTTAGAAAAAACGCTACCTTATATCGCTATGATCTATTTCGCCATCTTACTCACCATCATCCTCTCCTCCAACCACTCCAAGGTTTCTTCCGATCGGTGAAATAATAAGTTATGAATGTTTAAAAAATCATGAAATCAGCTGATTGGTCATCTCGCCTGTCAGTCACCATGATTAAGGTAACGCCCCTTCCGGGGGGCCAGGACTATAACGCCCCAGAGGCCAGACAAGAGTCAGTCACCCTGGAAGACAGTGAGAATTGAGTCCAGAACTGTGAATCGACGCCCTGAGTGAACTGAACTGTGAGTCTGCACCGTGCTGGAAATGGAATTAATTTGTTGGCCTGCACTGTACTTGAAATGAAATGAATCTCTTGGCCTGCACTGTGCTTGAAATGAAATGAATCTACTGGCCTGCACTGTGCTTGAAATGAAATAAATCTGCTGGCCTGCACTGTGCTTGAAATGAATCTGTTGGCCTGCACTGTGCTTGGTCCTAAGGTCCCACTCATTCCGGAAGGTGGAACGAGTTGAACGTGCAGATAGATATTAATGATTATGATATAGTTGGGATCACGGAGACATGGCTCCAGGGGTGACGTAGGCTGGGAGCTGAACATCCAGGGATATTCAATATTCAGGAGGGATAGAGAGAAAGGAAAAGGAGGTGGGGTAGCGTTGCTGGTTAGAGAGGAGATTAAAGCAATGGAAAGGAAGGACATTAGCTTGGAGGATGTGGAATCGGTATGGGTAGAGCTACAAAACACTAAGGGGCAGAAAACGCTGGTGGGTGTTGTGTACAGGCCACCTAACAGTAGCAGAGAAGTTGGGGATGGTATCAAACAGGAAATTAGAAATGCGTGCGACAAAGGCAAAACAGTTATAATGGGTGACTTCAATCTACATATAGATTGGGTTAATCAAATTGGCAGGGGTGCTGAGGAAGAGGATTTTTTGGAATGTATGCGGGATAGTTATCTAAATCAACATGTAGAGGAACCAACGAGAGAGCAGGCTATTTTAGACTGGGTTTTGAGTAATGAGGAAGGGGGTAATTAGCCGTCTTGTTGTACGTGCCCCCTTGGGCAAGAGTGACCATAATATGGTTGAGTTCTTCATTAGGATGGAGAGTGACATTGTTAATTCAGAAACAATGGTTCTGAACTTAAAGAAAGGTAACTTTGAGGGTATGAGACGTGAATTGGCCAAGATTGACTGGCAATTAATTCTAAAAGGGTTGACGGTGGATATACAATGGAAGACATTTAAAGACTGCATGGATGAACTACAAAAATTGTTCATCCCAGTTTGGCAAAAGAATAAATCGGGGAAGGTAGTGCATCCGTGGATAACAAGGGAAATCAGGGATAGTATCAAAGCAAAGGATGATGCGTACAAAGTAGCCAGAAAAAGCAGCATACCAGAGGACTGGGAGAAATTCAGAGACCAGCAGAGGAGGACAAAGGGCTTAATTAGGAAAGGAAAAATAGATTATGAAAGAAAACTGGCAGGGAACATAAAAACTGACTGCAAAAGTTTTTATAGATATGTGAAGAGAAAGAGGTTAGTTAAAACAAATGTAGGTCCCTTGCAGTCAGAAACAGGTGAGTTGATCATGGGAAACAAGGATATGGCGGACCAATTGAATAACTACTTTGGTTCCGTCTTCACTAAGGAAGACATAAATAATCTACCTGAAATAGCAGGGGACTGTGGGTCAAAGGAGGAATTGAGTGAAATCCAGGTCAGTCGGGAAGTGGTGTTGGGTAAATTGAATAGATTAAAGGCCGATAAATCCCCAGGCCAGATAGGCTGCATCCCAGAGTACTTAAGGAAGTAGCTCAGGAAATAGTGGATGCATTAGTGATAATCTTTCAAAACTCTTTAGATTCTGGAGTAGTTCCTGAGGATTGGCGGGTAGCAAATGTAACCCCTCTTTTTAAGAAGGGAGGGAGAGAGAAAACGGGGAATTACAGACCAGTTAGTCTAACATCGGTAGTGGGGAAACTGCTAGAGTCAGTTATTAAAGATGGGATAGCAGCACATTTGGAAAGTGGTGAAATCATTGGACAAAGTCAGCATGGATTTACAAAAGGTAAATCATGTCTGACGAATCTTGTGGAATTTTTCGAGGATGTAACTAGTAGCGTGGATAAGGGAGAACCAGTGGATGTGGTATATCTGGACTTCCAGAAGGCTTTCGACAAGGTCCCACATGGGAGATTAGTATACAAACTTAAAGCATACGGTATTAGGGGTTCAGTATTGATGTGGATAGAGAACTGGCTGGCAAACAGGAAGCAAAGAGTAGGAGTAAACGGGTCCTTTTCAGAAATGGCAGGCAGTAACTAGTGGGGTACCGCAGGGCTCAGTGCTGGGACCCCAGCTATTTTACAATATATATTAATGATCTGGATGAGGGAATTGAAGGCAATATCTCCAAGTTTGCGGATGACACTAAGCTGGGGGGCAGTGTTCGCTGTGAGGAGGATGCTAGGAGACTGCAAGGTGACTTGGATAGCTGGGTGAGTGGGCAAATGTTTGGCAGATGCAGTATAATGTGGATAAATGTGAGGTTATCCACTTTGGTGGCAAAAACAGGAAAGCAGACTATTATTTAAATGGTGGCCGATTAGCAAAAGGGGAGATGCAGCGAGACCTGGGTGTCATGGTACACCAGTCATTGAAAGTAGGCATGCAGGTGCAGCAGGCAGTGAAAAAAGCGAATGGTATGTTAGCTTTCATAGCAAAAGGATTTGAGTACAGGAGCAGGGAGGTTCTACTTCAGTTGTACAGGGTCTTGGTGAGACCACACCTGGAGTATTGCGTACAGTTTTTGGTCTCCAAATCTGAGGAAGGACATTATTGCCATAGAGGGAGTGCAGAGAAGGTTCACCAGACTGATTCCTGGGATGTCAGGACTGTCTTATGAAGAAAGACTGGATAGACTCGGTTTATACTCTCTGGAATTTAGGAGATTGAGAGGGGATCTTATAGAAACTTACAAAATTCTTAAGGGGTTGGACAGGCTAGATGCAGGAAGATTGTTCCCGATGTTGGGGAAGTCCAGGACAAGGGGTCACAGCTTAAGGATAAGGGGGAAATCCTTTAAGACCGAGATGAGAAAGACTTTTTTCACACAGAGAGTGGTGAGTCTCTGGAACTCTCTGCCACAGAGGGTAGTTGAGGCCAGTTCATTGGCTATATTTAAGAGTGAGTTGGATGTGGCCCTTGTGGCTAAGGGGATCAGAGGGTATGGAGAGAAGGCAGGTACGGGATACTGAGTTGGATGATCAGCCATGATCATATTGAATGGCGGTGCAGGCTCGAAGGGCTGAATGGCCTACTCCTGCACCTAATTTCTATGTTTCTATGTTTCTATGTTTCCGGAAGTCCTGCTCACTCTGGACATCCCACTGACTCCGGAAGTTCCCCTCAGTGGAGAGGTCGCGCTCATTCCGGAAGTCCCGCTCAGTGGAGAGGCCGCACTCAGCCGCGTGAGTTTCAAGAGAGTTTTACTGTCATGTGTGTGTGTGAGTGTGTGTGTGGGATGGAGGGTGTCTGTGCGGCTGTGAGTGTGTGTGTGTGTGAGATGGAGGGTGTCTGTGAGTGTGTGTGGCTGTGAGTGTGTGTGTGTGATGGATTGTGATGGTATGTGAGATGGAGGGTGGCTGTGTGTGTGTGTGGCTGTGAGTGTGTGTGTGTGATGGATTGTGTGTGTGTGTGTGTGAGAGAGATGGAGGGTGGGTGGATGTGAGTGTGTGATGGAGGTGTGTGTGTGTGGGTGTGTGAATGGAGGGTGTGTGTGTGTGTGTGATGGAGTGTGTGTGTGTGTGTGTGTGTGATGTGTGTGTGTGTGTGTGTGTGTGTGTGTGTGTGTGTGTGTGTGTGTGTGTGTGTGTGAGCTCACCAGCCATGTCAACTGCCAGTCCAACAGCCATGTCAGTCAACAGCCAGCCCACCAGCCGTGAGTCAGTGAACTGCCAGCCCACCAGCCATCAGTGAGTGAATTGCCAGCCCACCAGCCGTGTGTGAGTGAACTGCCAGCCCACCAGCCGTGAGTGAACCGCCAGCCCTATCTTTGGCCTAGCTGAAACCACTCATTTCAGCCCACCAGGCCCTATTAGCCAAGAAACCAGTCACTTTTGCCCAAAATGCCCTTATTAGACCAGGAGGAGTATTTTGGCCCAAAGGCCAGTGCCAGGCCAGGAAAAGTCCAGAAAAAGTGCTTATCACTGAGATTTCACTCAGATTTTTTTTTAAGAGTCCCTTCGGCCTATCAGGCCTGTACTAGCCCAGGAGGAGTCCCTTCGGCCCAACAGTAAGTATTTCCCCTGTAAGTATTAAACCTCGCCCCAGTATTTTTCTCCCTCCCTTCATTGGCTCCCTGTGAGATTCAGGCTGGGATAGACTTTCGTCCTTCATTGCTGTGATCTGTAGAAAAAGATGAAAAACGTCTAAACCGATTCTCCACCATCTCCCCCTTCTCTCTCACAGTCTGTTTTTGGACAGGATTTCTGGCTGTTTCTGATCTGCCAGCCGATCAGCCCCGAGTGACTGAGCTGCCAGCCCACCAGGCCTGAGTGACTGAGCTGCCAGCCCTCCAGGCCTGAGTGACTGAGCTGCCAGCCCTCCAGGCCTGAGTGACTGAGCTGCCAGCCCACCAGGCCTGAGTGACTGAGCTGCCAGCCCTCCAGGCCTGAGTGACTGAGTTGCTAGCCCACCAGGCCTGTGGGGCCATCCCACCAGGCCTGTGGGGCCATCCCACCAGGCCTGAGTGACTGAGCAGCCAGCCCACCAGGCCTGAGTGACTGAGCTACCAGCCCACCAGGCCTGTGGGGCCATCCCACCAGGCCTGAGTGACTGAGCAGCCAGCCCACCAGGCCTGAGTGACTGAGCTACCTGCCCACCTGGCCTAAGTGACTGAGCTGCGGGCACACCAGGCCTGAGCAGCCAGCCCAAGAATCCATTCGGCCCACAATATCCATACTAGCCCTCTGGAAACCAGTCCCTTCGGCCCACAACACCCATACTAGCGCACCTGGACTGCCAGGCGACCCACGCAAAGATTTTGTTTGTTGATTTTACCTCTGCATTCAACACCATTGTGCCAGAGCTATTACACTCCAAACTCTCCAAGTTTACTGTGCCTGAACCCCTCTGTCGGTGGATCACCAGCTTCCTGACAATCAGGAAGCAGCATGTGAGGCTGGGAAAGTACATCTCGTACCCGCAAACCCTCAGCATTGGAGCATCACAAGGCTGCGTACTCTCCCCTCTCCTCTAATCTCGCTACATCAATGACTGCACCGCCAGACTCCTCTGTCAAGCTTCTCAACTTTGCGGACGACACAACCCTGATTGGACTGATCCAGGATGGGGAGTGACACAGCTGGTGTCCTGGTGCCATCGCAACAACCTGGAGCTCAATGCTCTTGACATTGGAATTGATAGTAGACTTTAGGTGAGCTCCCCCTCTCCTCACCCCACTCACCATCAACAACACCACAGTCACATCTGTGGAGTCTTTTAAGTTCCTGGGAACCATCATCTCCAAGGACCTTAAGTGGGGGACTACCATCGACGCCACAGTCAAAAAGGCATAACAGAGGATATACTTCCTGCGACAGCTGAGGAAGCACAATCTGCCACAGGCAAAGATGGTCCAATTCTATACGGCCATCGTAGAGTCTGTCCTCACCTTCTGCATCATGGTCTGGTTTGGCTCAGCCACCAAGCACGACATCTGGAGGCTGCAGCGAATCATCCGATCAGCTGAGAAGGTTATTGGCTGCAACCTTCCCACCATTGATGCTGTACACTGCAAGGGCCAGGAAGTGAGCGGGTAAGATCATCTCTGACCCCTCTCAACCTGGCTACAAACTCTTTGAATCACTTCCCTCTGGAAGGCGACTCCGAACTGTCAAAGCTACCACAGCCAGACGTAAAAACAGCTTTTTTTTCCCACAAGTAGTAGCTCTACTCAATAACCAAAAATCTATAGCCTCCATTTGCTCAGGTATTTTATTTCATTCACATGTTTAATCAATGTTTTATTGTTAATGTATAATGTTTTATGTGTCATTCCTAACTGTCACTGCATGTCATATTGTCACTTTCGGGCAGAGCACCAAGGCAAATTCCTTTTATGTGAATACATGGCCAATAAATGTATTCATTCATTAGGCAGGAAATGGTGTTGGATAGACTGACGGGACTGAAGGCTGATAAATCCCCAGGGCCTGATGGTCTGCATCACAGGGTACTTAAGGAAGTTGCTCTAGAAATCGTGGACACATTGGTGATAATTTTCCAATGTTCTATAGATTCAGGATCAGTTCCTGTGGATTGGAGGGTAGCTAATGTTATCCCACTTTTTAAGAAGGGCGGGTGGGAGAAAACAGAATTATAGACCAGTTAGCCTGACATCGGTGGTGGGGAAGATGCTGGAGGCAATTATAAAAGTTGAAATAGCGGCACATTTGGATAGCAGTAACATAGAAACATAGAACATAGGTGCAGGAAGAGGCTATTTGGATCTACGAGCCAGCACCACCATTCATTGTGATCATGGCTGATCATCCCCAATCAATAATCCGTGCCTGCCTTCTCCCCATATCCCTTGATTCCACTAGCCCCCAGAGCTCCATCTAACTCTCTTAAATCCATCCAGTGATTTGGCCTCCACTGCCCTCTGTGGCAGGTAGTTCCACAAATTCACAACTCTCTGGGTGAAAAATAATTTTCTCACCTCAGTCTTAAATAACCTCCCATTTATTCTAAGACTGTGGCCCCTGGTTCTGGACTCGCCCAATATTGGAAACATATTTCCTGCATCTAACTTGTCCAGACCTCTTATAATTTTACATGTTTCTATAAGATCCCCCTCATCCTTCTAAACTCCAGTGAATACAAGCCTAGCCTTTTGAATCTTTCCTCATATGACAGTCCCGCCATCCCAGGGATCCATCGCGTGAACCTGCACTGCCTCATTCACAAGGATGCCCTGGCAGTAGCGGCTCGCCTGCAGTCCGTCTGTTTTTCTTTTTATTTGTTGTTTTCTTGTCTTGTTTTTAGCGTTAGTTTGAGTTATTATGTAGTGTATGTGTGTGGGAGGGGTGGGAGAGACGTTCTTAGTCTCTTCCTTTTGGGGGGACGCGACTTTTCTTGTCGTATTCACCGTCTCCGTCTCCGTTTGCGCTGAGGCCTATCGCAGAGCTTGAGGCCTCCAACTTTAACTGCCACCGACCCGAGGCTCCGGAGGTAGAGCCAGCCAGGACTTACCAGCGCGGAGCTGGCCGACCTCGGGGCTGTGGCGGGTTCAGGCATTCCGGCAGCCCGACTCGGAGCTGTGGCAGCTTTCCGGTGGCGGTGGCAGCGGTGGCGGCGACTTCGGAGGCCCGGCCACGGGCCCAGTGGACGACATCGTCGGGAGCTCGCAGGTCACAGGTTGGTGACCTGTTTTTCCGGAGCTCCCGCGGCAACAGCTGCGTCCGCTGGACTGGAAGGCGGCGGCTTCGACAGCTTCGACCGCCCCGGGCCGCGGAGTTGAACCGGCCCGCTCGCGGAGCGCGGTTCACCCGCGGGACTTGTTTACATCACCCGGTGCGATCACAACATCGGAGGCCCGGGTCGCCTCAGCACAGACGAAGAGGAAGAAGGGAAGAGACAAAGACAAGATTTTTGCCTTCCACCACAGTGAGAAGGTGTCTGGTGAACTCACTGTGGTGGATGTTAAAGATGGGTTTATTGTGTGTTTTGTTATTTACTATATGTTTGACTGCAGGCAACAAAATTTTGTTCCGACCGCAAGGTCTGAATGACAATAAAGTTTTCCAAGTTCCAAGTTCCAAGTCCAAGGATGTCCTTCCTCAAATTAGGAGACCATAACTGTACACAATACTCCAGATGTGGTCTTACCAGAGCCCTATACAACTGCAGAAGAACCTTTTTACTCCTATACTGAAATCCTCTTGTTATGAAGGCCAACATTCCATTAGCTTTCTTCACTGCCTGCTGAACCTGCACGCCAACTTTCAGTGACTAGTGTACAAGGACACCCAGGTCTCGCTGCACCTACCCCTTACCTAACCTAACCCCATTAAGATAATAATCTGCCCCCTTGTTTTTGACAGCTGAAATTCAGTCTTAAATTGAGAAACATGTCTCTCCTTCTTCCTATTGCAAACAATCCCTCATTTAAACCGACTACTTTAGATATGGTGTTTGTTCAATGGAAGAACCTGGGAATTAATACTGTGGGAGACCTCTATAAGAAGGGAACTCTCTTTTCTTTTCAAGAACTACAGGAGAAATATCACTTGAACGCCAACAATTATTTTAGATACCTTCAAATCCGAGATTATGCAAAAACATATACACAAGACTGTCCTCTCATGGGTCCAAATATATTAGACGATTGTTTGAATAGACATGCCGATACAAGTAAGTTGATATCTTACATTTATAACACTCTCTTAAATATTGATAACTCACCTTCTGAGATTTATAGTCGAGCATGGGAGGACAAGCTGGGTTTACCCATTTCAAAAGATATATGGGAGGAAAGCCTACTGTACATACACTGCTGTTCTTTAAATGTCAGGCATTGCCTGATACAATTCAAATTATTGCATAGGTTATGCTACTCAAAGACCAAATTGAATAAGATTTTTGCAACTGTCTCTCCTCTCTGCGATAAATGTCACCTCCAAGAAGCTACCCTAACCCATTTTTTTGTATCCTGTATAAAAATACAACATTTCTGGATGGGAATATTCAATACCATTTCTAAAACACTCAAAATTCAATTGGAGTCAGATTCAAAATTAATAATACTAGGAATGTCAGAAGGCTGCCCTAAGTTAACGTTATTCCAAAGACGTTTCCTTGACTATGGTTTAATAACTGCGAAAAAACTTATACTTAAATTCTGGAAAAAGATAACAGTTCCCACAGTGAAGCTGTGGATCACAGAAATGACAGAGACACTACATTTAGAAAAAATAAGGCTTGTTTTGTCTGACAAATCAGATCAATTTTCCAAAATATGGTCTCCTTTCATTGAATTTCTTCAACTGCAGAATGGTTGAACGCAAACTCAAAACCGACGTTAGGGTTGGGTGAGCGGGTGTAAGGAAGTATAGTGGGATATATCTCTGCTTTTTTTTCACTTCTTTGTTAGTTCAGGGTTTTTTTCTTCTTTATTTTCGTATCTTTCTTCTTCCTTTTCATTCTTTCCTTTTTTACTTTTTTACGATTCACTCATCAGTTTATAAAATGTTAAAACTGAAGCTGTATGAAAATTGTATAATTGTTATGGTAATTACTTTCTCCTTGTACAATTGCTTCTAATAAAATAAATATTGTAAAAATTATAATTTGAGGAAGGACATTCTTGCTATTGAGGGAGTGCAGCATAGGTTCACAAGGTTAATTCCCGGGATGACGTGACTGTCATATGCTGAGAGCAGCTGGGCTTGTATACTCTGGAGTTTAGAAGGATGAGAGGATATCTTATTGATACATATAAAATTATTAAGGGTTTGGACATGCTAGAGGCAGGAAACATGTTCCTGACGTTGGGGCAGTCCAGAACCAGGGCCCACAGTTTAAGAATAAGGGGTTAGCCAGTGAGAACGGAGACGAGGAAACACTTTTTCTCACAGAAAGTTGCGAGTCTGTGGAATGAGTGAAGCTCTTGCCACAGTCGCTGCAGGTGTAGGGGCGCTCCCCGGTGTGCAGGTGCCTGTGCCTCTTCAGGTGTGTGGAGGACTTGAAGCCTTTGCCGCAGTCGGAGCAGGTGAAGGGCTGGTAACTGCTGTGCACCTGCCGGTGTGCTCTAGCAGCTCCGGCATCTACGCAAAGGTCATGTCGCAGGTGGAGCAGCCGAAGGGCCTCTCGCCTGTGTGCACCCACCGGTGCATCTTAAGGTGATTCGCCCTCTTAAAGCTCTTGCTGCAATCGGAGCAGGTGAACGGACTCTCGCCGGAGTGCAAATGGTTGTGCCGCAGCAGGTTGCCATAGCGGGTGAAGTTCTTGCCGCACTCCGAGCAGTTCTCCTGTGTGCACCTGCCGGTGGGTCTCCAGATCGCTTGCCACACACATCGCACTTATAATGCTTCTCCTTGTTGTGCCCCGTCATGTAGTCCTCCATCGAAACCCAGCCCCTCGAAGCTCAGCCCACACACCGAGCAGATGGGGCGGGGGGTTCACCGGTACCCTGGCCGCTCTCAATAGCCACTCACGTCCCTGTCTCGCCATCCACAGCGACGACTCCTAAACCCTGCAGGAGGGGAACACAGAGGGTCAACAAGCTGGCAAACAGGACATTACTAATGCGTGAACATTACTAGTGCTTGATGGGGGGAGGAAGGGGTGAGGGGGAGAAGGGAGGGGGGAAGGTGGGGAGAGATGGTGAGGGGGCAAGGGGGGGGAAGTGGGATGAGGATGGTGGAAGTGAGGGGAGAGGGTGGGGGAAGAGGAGGGGGATGAGGAAGGATGTGGGAGAAGGTGGGGGCACATCGGGCATCCGGGCACCGCGTCGAGCCCCAGCCCCCATGACCGTCAGCCAATCGCCCTGCGCCGTGACATAATCTCGCCCTGCACTATGACGTCTGCCACACGCACGGCACGTACGACCGGCGCCCTGTCGTCACCCCCAATCCAAGGGGGACTGCCGGCACCGCCCAGCCGGTGATTGACGAAGTATCATATGGGGGGGGGGGGGGCGGCATGCATCACGGGAAGTTCACAGAGTGCTGGAGAAACTCAGCGTGTCGGGCAGCGTCTGTGGGGAACGTGGGTAGGTGCCCCGCGGCCACCTGCTGCCGGGGGACACTGTACTGGGCGGACTAGAGGCGCTGCACGGAGCACTTCAATAGAAAGCGATCGCTAAAGACAGAGAAACAAAGACGGTGCACCGCGGCCTCCCGCCGCTACAGTCGGAGGACCAGAGGGTGCCCAGAAGTCCTTCCATTCCTCAATCACTGACATCCCCCGCCCTCGTCTGGACTCCGGCTCGTCAGGTCACTGGCAGCAGGATTGCTCTCGGGAAGGGAGGAGGGGGTGGGGAAGGGACTCAGTAGAAGAGCTAAGCAGGTAAGTAGCTACCTTCCTCCGGCCCCAACCCGCATCCATGCCGTGTGTTCACCATCCCCCCTGACCTCCCCCTCTGATACCGAACGGTCTGTCCTCAGCAGAGGCCTCACCTTTGTTCCCCTCCGTCCCCACCTCAATGAGTTCCGGGCTGCGACGATGTGGAGCTCTTCTTCCGTCGCCTCCGCCTAAAAGCGTTCTTCCATGGGAAAGAGTCCTCGCCCCCCCCAGTGATGACCCCTTCTCCCGTCTCCAACGGACCCCCTCCTCTTGGACTCTCCTTCTTGGCCATCTACCCGCTTTAGACCTTTTTATTTTAAACTGCCGGCAGGACAACAATCGCCTCAACTTCTCTACTCCCCTTTCTCACTCTAACCTCTCCCCCCCTGAACATACAGCCCTTCACTCACTCTGCAACAACCCAGACCGGGTGGATCAAACCCGCCGACAAGGGAGGTGCCGTGGTAGTCTGGCGCGCTGATCTCTACAAGGCTGAGGCCACGCGCCAACTCTCAGACACCTCCTCCTACTTATCCTTGGACCATGACTCCACAGACGAGCACCAGGCCACTATCTGCAGCACCATCACTGACTTAAACACCGGCTCCCTGCCATCCCAAGCCTCCAACCTCATCGTACCCCAGCCCCGCACTGCCCGATTTTACCGTCTCCCCAAAATCCACAAACCTGAGTATCCTGCCAGACCCATTGTTTCTGCCTGCTCATGTCCTAGCGAACTTATTTCCACATACCTCGATTCCATCCTATCACCCCTGGTTAAATCCCTCCCTACCTATGTTGAAGACTACTCACACGCTCTTCGTCTACTCCAGGACTTCTGTTTTCTAGGACCCCATTCCCTCATCATCACCATGGATGTCCAGTCACTCTACACCTCCATCCCCCACCAGGAGGGTCTCAAAGCCCTCCGTTTCTTCTGGGGGCCAGAACCAACCAATCCCTGTCTATTGATACTCTCCTCCGCCTAGCGAAGCTGGTCCTTACCCGTAATAACTTTTCGTTTGACTCCTCCCATTTGCTCCAAATACAAGGCGTAGCTATCAGTACGCGCATGGGCCCTAGCTATGCCTGCCACTTTGTAGGATACGTCGAACAATCCTCGTTCGAGGCATACAGCGGCCCTATCCCTGAACTCTACCTCCGCTACATCGACATCTGCATTGGTGCTACCTCCTGCACCCACACACAACTCACTGGCTTCATCCATTTCACCACTAACTTCCATCCGGCATATAACCATATAACAATTACAGCACGGAAACAGGCCCTCTCGGCCCTTCCAGTCTGTGCCGACCATTTGTTTTCCCCTAGTCCCATCTACCTGCACTCAGACCATACCCCTCCATTCCCTTCCCGTCCATATACCTATCCACTTTACTTTTAAATGTTAAAATCGATCCTGCCTCCACCACTTCTGCTGGAAGCTGATTCCACACAGCCACCACCCTCTGGTAAAGAAGTTCCCCCTCACATTACCCCTAAACTTCCGTCCCTTAATTTGCATGTCATGCCCTCTTGTTTGAATCTTCCCTACCCTTAATGGAAAAGCTTATCCACGTCAACTCTGTCTATCCCTTTCATCATTTTAAAGACCTCAATCAAGTCCCCCCTTAACCTTCGCGCTCCAAAGAATAAAGACCTAACTTGTTCAGCCTTCCTCTGTAACATAGTTGGCTGGATCCCAGGCAACGTTCTAGTTACATCTCCTCTGTACTCTCTCTATTTTGTTGACATCCTTCCTATAATTAGGCGACCAAAATTGTACAACCATATTCCAGTATTGGTCTCACCAATGCCTTGTACAATTTTTAACATTACTTCCCTGCTCCTATATTCAATGCTCTGATTTATAAAGGCCAGCACACCAAAGGCTTTCTTTACCACCCCATCTACATGCGATTCCACCTTCAGGGAACTATGCACAGTTATTCCTAGATCCCTCTGTTCCACAACATTCCTCAATTCCCTACCATTTACCATGTACGTCCCTATTTTGATTTGTCCTGCCAAGATGTAGCACTTCACACTTATCAGCATTAAACTCCATCTGCCATCTTTCAGCCCACTTTTCCATATGGCCCAAATCTCTCTGTAGACTTTGAAAATCTACTTCATTATCCATAACACCACCTATCTTAGTATCACCTGCATACTTACTTATCCCAATTTTCCACCCCATCATCCAGATCATTGATGTACATGACAAACAACAGCGGACCCAACACAGATCCTTGAGGCATCCCACTGGTCACCGGCTTCCAACCTGACAAACAGCCATCCACCATTACTCGCTGACATCTCCCATTCAGCCACTGTTGAATCCATCTTGCTACTCCACCATTAACACCCAAAGATTGAACCTTCTTAACCAACCTTCCATGGGGAACCTTGTCAAAGGACTTACTGAAATCCATATAGACAACATCCACTGCTTTACCCTCATCAATTTCCCTAGTAAACCTCTTCAAAAATTTCAAGAAGGTTTGTCAAACATGACCTTCCAGGCACAAATCCATGTTGGCTGTTCCTGATCAGACCCTGTTTATCCAGATGCTTATATATATTATCTCGAAGTATCCTTTCCATTAATTTACCCACCACTGACGTCAAACTAATAGGTCTATAATTGCTAGGTTTATTCTTTGAACCCTTTTTAAACAATGGAACAACATGCGCAGTACGCCAATCCTCCGGCACTATTCCCGTTTCTAATGACATTTGAAATATTTCTGTCATAGCTCCTGCTATTTCTACACTAACTTCCCTCAATTGTCCTAGGGAATATCCTATCATGACCTGGAAATTTATCCACTTTTATATTTTTCAAAAGTGTCAGTACTTCCTCCTCTTTGAATCTCATAGTTTCCACAGCTACTCTGCTTTTTTTTCCTTACTTCACATAGTTCAATATCCTTCTCCTTGGTGAATATACCGAAGAAAAGAAATTGTTCAATATCTCCCCCATCTCTTTTGGCTCTGCAGATAGCTGTCCATTCTGTCTCTCTAATGGTCCAATTTTATCCCTCGTTATCCTTTTGCTATTAATATAGCTGTAGAAACCCTTTGGATTTACTTTCACCTTTCTTGCCAAAGCAACCTCATATCTTCTTTTAGCCTTCCTAATTTCTTTCTTAAGATTCTTTTTACATTCTTTATACTCCTCTAGCACCTCATTTACTCCAGGCACTCAAATACACCTGGCCCATTTCCGACATTTCCCTACCATTCTTAGACCTCACTATCTCCATTGCAGGTGATAGACTACTGACCGACATCCACTATAAACCCACTGTCTCCCATGGCTATCTGCACTACACTTCTTCCCACCCTGCTTCCTGTAAGGACTCCATCCCCTACTCCCAATTCCTCCGTCTGCACCGCATCTGCACCGAGGATGAGGTGTTCCACACCAGGGCATCAGTGATGTCCTCATTCTTCAGGGAACGGGGGTTCCCCTCTTCTACTATAGATGAGGCTCTCACCAGGGTCCCTTCTACACTCCGTGACTGCTCTCACTCCCCATCCTCCCACTCGTAACAAGGGCCGAGTCCCCCTTGTCCTCACCTTCCACCCAACCAGCCATCACATACAACAAATAATCCTCCGACATTTTCACCACCTCCAATGTGACCCCACCACTTGCCACATCTTCCCATCTCCTCCCCTGTCTGCTTTCCGCAGACCGCTCACTCCGTAACTCCCTGGTCAATTCGTCCCTTCCCATCCGAACCACCCCCTCTCTGGGCACATTCCCTTGCAAACGCAGGAAACGCTATGCTTGTCACTTTACCTCCCCCTATGACTCCATTCAAGGACCCAAGCAGTCTTTCCGGGTGCGGCAGAGGTTCACTTGCACCTCCTCCAACCTCATCTATTACATTCGCTGCTCTAGGTCTAGCTGCTCTACATCGGTGAGAGCAAGCGTAGGCTCGGTGATTGCTTCGGCGAACACCTCCGCTCGGTTCGCAATAACTAACCTGATCTCCTGGTGGCTCAGCACTTCGACTCCCCCTCCCATTCCGAATCTGACCTTTCTATACATGAGCCTCCTCCATGGCCAGAGTGAGGACCATCATAAATTGGAGGAAAACCTCATATTTTGCTTGGGCAGCCCAGCGGTATGAACATTGACTTCTCTAATTTCAGGTAGTCCTTACTTTCTCCTCCCCTTCTCAGCTCTCCCTCAGCCCACTGGCTCCACCTCTTCCTTTCTTCTTCCCGCCCTCACATCAGTCTGAAGAAGGGTTTCGACCCGAAACGTTGCCAATTTCCTTTGCTCCATAGATGCTACCTCACCCGCTGAGTTTCTCCAGTATTTTTGTCCACCTTCGATTTTCCAGCATCTGCAGTTCTTTCTTAAACAACGGTTATGTTCTGTTCTGTAGTTTTTGCACAATCCAGTCATTGCCACTTTCATTTCACTGCACAACTTGTATGTGTATGTGACAAATAAAGTTGACTTGACTTCCAAGTCTTCTTCTGCATTCCCGCAGCTGAAATGTGAGAGTTGAGAGTGAGAAATTGCGAGAGACCGAGCCCGAGGGAGCGTAGTGACTGGGGGGGGAGGGGGGTTTTGTGGGAGGAGGGTGTCCCCCCCTTCCATTGGTATGGAACTGTTGCATTTTTCAGCTTGAAATTGTGCAATATGGTGCATACTGTAGCGAGTCTTTTAACTTACACTTGAATGCAATACATATGCTTTAAATTGGATTAGCTATGATTAAGGTTAGAGTAAATTACATTCCACAGTAGAGCCCAGGCTCTGATCAACAGGTGCAGCACATGAATGATCTTAGTGTATTCATGTATGGAAATCAGATTATAATCAAGCACTTAGCCCATGTTGGACCAACCTGGGTCCCCTCACGCACACCTGGTACTACTCCTAGCCCTGACTAGAGTTGGATACCTTCTCTCATTCCTGTCCCTGAGTCCAGCCTTACACCTGGCCCCCTATTCTACCCTGATCATAGCTGCTTACCTGCTTAGGTTCCCAGTGCTGAACACACCCCTGGTCCCAGCTTTGACTGCACAACTAGTACTATTCCAGACCTTGACTCTGGATGCAAACTTGGCCTTGCTCCTAGCCCCTTTGCACTGAAAATATATCTGGCCCACACATAAAGCCCCATATCTGACCCCCTGGACTTAACCTATAATGTTCAAGTCCACAGGTAAAAGCAGTAATCCTTTATAGGGCACTTCAACAAACCAAATTATGGATAACAAAATTTGCTACATTCATTGGCTTCCTTGTTATCTAACATGCTAGTCACTTTGTCAAAGAACTCATCAATTGGTTGAACACAATTCCCATCCATAAAATTAAACTCATTCAGCTGTATAAGTTATTCTGATACAATTTATTTCATTTTCCTAACTGTCCTGAAGTCATTTTCCACCTGAACACAATATTTTCAGTATTTTTTGCTGCCTTCCTCTTAGCTGGGACTTTTCCGAAATGCAAAGTCCAATAACTATATATTTAAGCAATATTATTCTATTAACTGTGATCTTGAGAGTACATAATATTTTCTGTGGTATTCATAACAACAATGATAAAAAGATCTTTGTTTTGAATGCACCTACCAACATGCATACATTATTACATTACAGTTAATATGTACCGAGGGAAAATTTTTTGTTCCAATGCTCCCCATTCCCAATTACTTTTACAGTGAAGTGATTGAAATCCAAGTGAAGTTTAAATGGCATCATAAAAGTAAAACCTCCAGAATGGATGATATTCATTATGTGGTTGGTTGGGGGTCAGTATCAGCACAATTACTATATTAAACTTTGAATCTTCAGATGTCCTGGTTCAAGCTAAAACTAAAGACAAATAATAATCTCCTCACACATTCCCCTGCAAGTATCTCTGTCACTCCTTTAAAATATGCCCTTTCTTTGAACAAGCTCTTAAATATCGCATCTGAATCAGTTTCCATCTGATTAAACTCCTTGAGGATGTTCAACTATGTATTCAATTAATAAAACAACGAGATTGTGGACATTTCTATTCAACCTGTTAAAGGAATGGGGGGGGGGGGGGTAGAAATAGTCAGTGAGGTAAACAAACATAATAATTGAGTGGCAAATGACAATAGTGCTACCTTCCCAATATTTAACTGAAGGAAATAATGGGTTATCAGGGCTGTATGTTGTGACAGACAGGCTGACATCTTTCATGTAATTTAATATTACACTTATCCTATCCCCCTGGATGTTCTGGATGAATAACTTAAGGTTTTGTCTACTAATTACAAATCAGGCTAATTACAAATCAATAACGTTAGCCAACTCCGAAACATGAAGCGCAGAGCATTGGGATCCCAGACCATCACGGACACCTGCCTCAGTTCACACCGCTCACGAACTGGCAGTGTTCTCTCCCATCTGAAAACCAGGACTGTTGGAAGCGTTTTCGAAAGTGGGGAGGCTGAGCGATCACTGATCTCTGGCCTTTTAGGGGTACCCATTGAGGGAGTGGAGCAACCAAATGGGAGAGGATGTGGAAGAAGGGTGTCCCTCCTCCTCTGGGTGGGAGGACCTTTTGAAATTTTATGTTTTAAAATCATGTTTTTAGTGCATTGTGGAAGTAGATTTCAATGTTTTTTTGAATGAAGTATTTTTAAGAGGTAACTTTTTAGGGTACCTTTTTCCACACAAATGGTGTGGGTGTATGGAACAAGCTGCCATAGGAGGTAAGTTGAGGCAGGAACATCCCAACATTTAAGAAACAGTTAGACTGATACATGGATACGACAGGATTGGAGGTGATGGACCAAAAAGCAGGTATCGTAGCTGGGACATGTTGGTCGGGTGGGGCAAGTTGTCGCGAAGGGGCCCTTTGATATATGATCACTCTATGACTACATTATACCTCCACCATGCACAATGCTTCAAAAATCAAATGATCGAGTTTATTGCCATAATACTCAAGCATAAAACATAGAAAATAGGTGCAGGAATAGGCCTCGTCCCACGAGCCACACTGCCATTCAATATGAACATGGCTATTCATCTAAAATCAGTACCTCTCTCTGTTTTTTTTCCCTATATCCACTTGATTTTGTTAGCCTCAAGAACTAAATGTAACTCTCTTGGAAACAATCCAGTGAATTGGACCTGCACGCCTTCTGTGGCAGAGAATTCACAGATTCACAACCCTCTGTGAGAAGAAAGTTTGTCCTCATCTCAGTCCTAAGTGCCCCCCCCCCCCCCCTTATTGTTAAACTGTGAATGACATCACCCTTGGTTCTGAACTACCCCAACACGGTAACATTTTTCCGCATTACAGCAAGTGAAAACGAGCAGGCAAAGCAGGATACTTTCTCCAACCAACACCATTTGAACTCCACTATCTTCCACCGTTTCTACCCATGCTTTGGTACTCAGAAAAATGATATAAAGATATACAACTATCCTACCCCTTTTAACTTTTTCCTCATTTTGTCACATTACAAACCACAACGTAAAATGTATTTTAGTGATAGACCAACCCAAAGTGGTGCATAATTGTGAAGTGGAATGAATGAAGATACACTGCGTTCCAAATTTTATTTGCAAATAAAAAACTGAAAGTGTGGTATGCAAAAGTATTCACCCCCTGAGTCAATACTTTGTAAGAAAACTACCTTTTCGCTGCATTTACAGCTGCAAGTTCTTTGGGGGTAATGTCTCTACCCAAGTTTGCACAGACATTTCGTAATTTTTTGCCCATTCTTTTCTTTGAAAAATAGCGCAAGCTCTGTCCGAATCGGATGAAGCGTCTGTGAACAGCAATTACAAGTCTTGCCAGAGATTCTCACTTGGATTAGTCGGGAACTTGACTGGGCGCATACAACACATGAATCTTGCTTTGATCTAAACCATCCCATTAAGCTCTGGCTGTATGTATAGGGTTGTTGTGCTGCCTGGAAGGTGAACCTCCGCCCCACTCAGTCTTTCAGACCTAATCAGTTTTTCTTCCAAGATTGCCCTGTATTTGGCTCCATTCCATTTTACCATCAACTTTGACCAGCTTCCCTGTCCTGCTGAAGAAAAGCATCCCCACCGCAGATTCTCTGCCATCGACCCCACTGATTTATTAAGTGTATAGTTACCGGGGGGGGGTGGGGGGGGGGGCCTACATGTTTCACAGTGGGATGGTGTGTTTTCAGTGATGTGCAGTGTTAGTTTTCCCCACATATAGCGTTTTGTCATGTAGGCCAAAACTTCAATTTTGGTCTCAGCAACCAAGTAACCTTTCAGCCACATGTGCTGTG